>QNTS01002058.1:52564-68224 GCA_003317085.1 Hucho hucho
TTAGGGAGCGGCTGCATAGGTGACGGTTTTGGAGAGTCTGGCGTGCCCAAAGTAAAATGCATGCCACTCAGGCCCGGAAAATAGGATATGCACATAATTACATAATTAGTACTATTGGATAGGAAACACTCTGAAGTTTCTAAGAGTGTTAAAATAATGTATGTGAGTATAACAGAATTGATATAGCAGGCGAAAACCCGAGGAAAATCCATCCGGATTTGCAGTTTTTTTTGTAAATGAGCATCTTCTCCATTGTGCCTATTGCATACAACTTTATGTAGGACTGAGACTGCAGTACCTATGGCTTCCACTAGATGTCAACAGTCTATATTCAAAGTCTGGGAATTCTAGGAGTGACCAGAACAGATAGGAACAAGAAATTGTCAGGCGACCACTTTTGTAAACAAGGTTTGACGCGTGTGAGATTGTGAACGCGCACCACTTTATTTTTCTTTCCTATCGTTCACGTTATCGTCCGGTTGAAATATTACAGCAAATATACCCAAAAGGATACATTAAAAATTATGTTTGATTTGTTTGTAGAAAGTGTATAGGTATAATTTGAACGTGTTCTCTTCACGGTTCAATGGGTGGTGGATTTTATGATCATAACGCGCCAACCAAACTGAGAGTTATGGATATAATAAATGACTTTTTCTAACAAAAGAAGCATGGATTGTCTTCGTTGGACACTTGGGAAGCCCTCAGCGCCCCACCACTCCGTAAGTAGTTAAACATTCTCACAGATTTTCCCCAAGTCTCCCTATACAGTAGTCGCTATACAAAACCCACAAGCAATATTATCTATGAGTCATTACTATTCTCTAAGATTCGTTACTATTATCTGAGTCATTACTATTCTCTAAGATTCGTTACTATTATCTGAGTCATTACTATTCTCTACGATTTGTTACTATTATCTATGAGTCATTACTATTCTCTAAGATTTGTTACTATTATCTGAGTCATTACTATTCTCTAAGATTTGTTATTATCATCTATGAGTCATTACTATTCTCTAAGATTTGTTACTATTATCTGAGTCATTACTATTCTCTATGAGTCATTACTATTCTCTATGGGTCATTACTATTCTCTATGAGTCATTACTATTCTCTATGAGTCATTAATCGTCTCCATGAGGCATTACTATTCTCTATGGGTCATTACTATTCTCTATGAGTCATTACTATTATCTATGTCATTAACATTCTCTGAGTCATTATTATTTTCTCTGAGTCATTACTCTGAGTCATTACTCTCTGAGATATTACTATTCTCTCTGAGTCATTAATATTATCTATGAGTCATTTTAATTCTCTAAAAGTCATTACTATTCTCTCTGAGTCATTACGATCCTCTATCAGTCATTACAATTTTCTATGAGTCGTTACGATTCTATATGATTCATTTATTCTATGAGTTATTACTATTATCTATGAGTGGTTACTATTCTCTCTGAGTCATTTCGATTCTCTCTGCATCATTACTATTTTCTATGAGTCATTACAATTCTCTGTGAGTCTTTACTATTATCTATGAGTCATTACTATTCTATCTGAGTCATTACTATTCTCTATGAGTCATCACCATTCTTTATGAGTCATTACTATTCTCTCTGAGACATTACTATTGTCTATGAGTCATTATTATTCTCTATGAGTCATTAAGAATTTCTATGAGTCATTAAGATTCTCTATAAGTCATTACGATTCTCTCTGAGTCATTACAGTTTTCTATGAGTCGTTACGATTCTATATGATTCATTAATTCTCTGAGTCATTACTATTCTCTATGAGTCATTACTATTCTCTCAGAGTCATTACTATTCTCTCTGAGTCTCTACTATTCTCTCTGAGTCATTCGATTATCTCTGAGTCATTACGATTCTCTCTGAGTCATTACAATTTTCTATGAATCGTTACGATTCTATATGATTCATTAATTCTCTGAGGCATTACTATTCTCTCTGAGTCATTACTATTCTCTCTGAATCATTACTATTCTCGCTGAGTCATTACTATTCTCTCTGAGTCATTACTATTCTATGTGAGTCATTACTATTCTCTCTGAGTTATTACTATTCTCTCTGAGTCATTACTATTCTCTCTGAGTTATTACTATTCTCTCTGAGTCATTACTATTCTCTCTGAGTCATTTCTATTCTATGTGAGTCATTACTATTCTCTCTGAGTTATTACTATTCTCTATGAGTCATTACTATTCTCTCTGAGTCTTTATTAAATACATACACCATAAGCCACAACTCCATGCAGAGATACATATGTACATACACACAAACAGTATAAATTATTATAATTATGTACCACAGCTATCATGTCATAAAAAAAATCCCAACATATTGTTGTCATCCATCTTTTAGGTTCTCCAGGCATTACTTTGTGCGTTTCAGTTTGCATCGTAGCACCCCAATTTTTATGTTGTGCTACACAACCCCCTCGTTAGATTTTCTCAACAACAGATGTTCTAAATACATTGAGTAAACCCACCAGCCGAAACATTGAGCACACACACACGCACAACCTGCGTTCCTCTCCGCTCTCCGAGCATCCAGCCCCCAACACGGATCTGTATGTCAACAGTAAGAAGGCGGCGTACAGCGGAGAGAGAATGGGGAATTACAAACTAGCAGACCAGGAACTGTGGGGATTTCACGCAAGCTTACATTTAAGCACGCTGTTTGGGGTCTTTATTGTTCCTATGAGACCAACCTTTAAGTGATGACGTTCACCTGGGATCAGCGCCGGCAACCACGGACCCGCCATGCGTACCGGAGTGAGGAGAGACGAGAGTCTGCAATCTGCCTAGGAGACGGGGAATGGATGCCACTGTTGGGACAGATCTAGCATCAGTTGAACTCACCAATATGTAACTTTAATTAGAAGTGTACCAAAGTAAAGCTGACTTTAAATCAATTAAATCAGTGTCCAAGGAGAGTCTACTCTTGGTCAGTTTTAAATTGTTTTAAGGTGGAGCGTCATTGGTGCCTAGTTAAATAAAGGTTAAATAAAAAAAAATTAAAAAACAATTCAATTCAATATGAATGCCTCTGAATTTTTCTGTTTACGGGACGTTACTTTTGGGATGTTACTTTTGACTTTAATTGGTGGAATGAACGAGGTTGTATGCAAGTCACACACACAAAAACACAAACAGACATACACAAAAATTAACATTTGATCATGACATGGCTATGTTCTGTGACCTTACACAGTGTTTGTTCTGATGTTTCATGGTGACTTTATCCCAGGGTTCAAGGTATCCTGAGCATGTACGCTTCACAACGCTCCCACTGAAGCAAGAGTAATCTACACAGCAGGAATCATAACGGAATTGTCTCAAACAGGTAAGGGCACAGTCAGACACAAGGCCAACATCAGAAAGATATGATACAAGCAGGTTGAAAAGGAATTGCTATGGGAAACACCGGTAGCCAGCCACCCTCATCATCCACTCAAGTCTGACAAACTGAACCCTACCCTGCATTGCCCGCTTTACGTTCCAGAATGATTGGAAAAGCAGTGGTGTTATCTATCCACCCTGGTCTTAACCTCAGGGTCCGATCAGCATCTTCGTTCTTTGTTTTTTTAACCCTTAGCTGTTTGGAGGGAAAACGGCCCCTCCTCTAAAATCAGATGGTTCCTGTTGCATGCTGGGAACAGCGAGGCAGTGTTGCTGTGTTATGGGTCCCTCCTGTGGTTTTCATTATAGCGTAAGATGGGGGGATGCAGTGAAGCGTGACGCAGAGGAGAGCAGTGGTGACCAGCACTGTTATACACCATCTAGGAGGGTGGGAGGGCAATAAGAGCTCAATCTTTTATCAATTTGACTTCAGATTCTGATGTTTATCTTCAGATCCGGGGGTCATTGGATTACGCCCGTCTGCAACACACCAGAAAAATCGAAGTTTCATTGTTGCCCCTAGTGGCATTTCCCAACATCCTCATGACATGGACAGACGTCCAATTTTGAAGTCAATCTTGAGCGATCTGGCTGGGGAGGGAGGGAGTCGGAGGCAGGGAGGAGTATGTTTACAGATTGAAGGGGGAATGCTATGGCTGACGATTGGTCCTCCGTCTCCTTTCTCTCTCTTTCTCTGTCTCTACCTCTCTCTCTCTGCCTCTGTCTCTCTCTCTCTCTATCTCTCACACACACCACCCTTTCTTCCCTCTCTCTCTCTCTCTCTCTCTCTCTCTCTCTCTCTCNGGATCAGCCAGGCTCCACCACCACACAATCACAGAGATCACTGTCACCTGAGTTCTAATCACCCACACCTGCACGTCATTGGATCATCAGCACAGTCAGCATATAGGCACTCCCCCAACACAGTCACTTTGTCTGGTCTCGTTTGAGTAAGGACTCACTCCCTGTTCCTCTAACCTCGACCTTCGTTATCTACCTTGTTTCATCTACCTTCCAGTGTCTCCCTCGTCTTCCTGGTTCCAGTGTTCATCCTCCGGCTACCTCCTTCTCCTCATACAAGAATACCTGTCTGGATTTCCCATCACCATCTTACAGAGACTTTCTCTACTTCATTTTTTCATCACCAGCTATATTTCATTAAACCTGTTACTCCTTTTTGAAAGCTTTTTGTCTTGAGTCTCTGTTCCATAACAGATATAGAAAATGAATCTGAGTAACATTTTTGGTGGGAAGGAAAGCTTTGTTTAAGCCATGGCACAAAGGTTAGTGCAGGTGTAGCTGTTTTATTTTCAACTCACCTTAAAGTCAATATTTTATCAGAAATGGAAATAGAGAGAGGACGTATTTTGATGGTGAAAGCTAAAGTTGAAAAACAGATATTCGTTTTTATAAATATTTATGCTCCAAATAAAGGGTCAGATAGAATCATCATGTTTAGAAAATTAGGAGAGTTTTTAAAAAGCTATACTTTAGATGGTATGCCAATCATTGGGGGGATTGGAATTGTTCTCTTAATTTTCTTTTAGATAGGAATAATGAGGAACCACATCCTGTATCAGTTGCTGTTTTAAAAAGTATTATAGTTCAGAATGGTTTGGTAGATGTATGGAGAGACAGGAATAAAGAGATGAAGCAATATACATGGACAAAAGTTTCGCAGGGAATGATAAGAGTAGCAAGACTGGACAGGTTTTATGTCAAGTGTGTTGAAAATAATAGAATAATGGGGTGTAATATTTTTCCAACTTGTCTATCAGATCTCAGTTTTATTACAGTTAATATTGTTTTGACACAAGCTAGTTTTAAAAGTCCGTATTGTAAATTTAATGTTGCATTGTTGAAAGAAAAATAGTTCATTGAGAAATTTGAAATGTTTTGGAAGGAGTGGGGTTCTAAAAAAAAGGAATTTGATAATTTGATACAATGGTGGGAAATAGGAAAGACGCAAATAAACATATTTTGTCAGCAGTATACATGTTTTTCAACAAGAAAAATAAAACAAAAAATGTTTGAAATAGAACAAGATATTTTACATATGACATCTGGTATGATTCAGAAATCTAATTCATCTTCAGCTGGAATGTTGGGTGAAAAGAAACGTGATCTAGAAGATTTGTTGCAAGTGCGGGCAAATGGTGCCCTGATAAGATCTCGGTTTATGTCTGTACATGAGATAGATGCTCCCACTGCATATTTTTTTTATTTAGAAAAAGTGTCAAAGAAACAAAATGAAATGTATTGTTTAACAAAACCTGATGGACGAAAGACTTCTGATGCAAGAGAAATGAGAAAGATTGCGGTGGACTTTTATTCAAACTTGCATAGAAAAGAAGAAACGGAGAATGAATGTGTGTCACAGATACTGCAGCAGTTGTCTTCTCTCACTAAACGGCAGAGGGAGAATCTGGACAGTACTGTATCATTTGAGGAGTTAACTGATGCCGTGAAGCAGATGAAGACTGGTAGAGCACCTGGAATTGATGGACTATCAGTAGACTTTTTTAAAGCTGTGTGGAACTACATCGGAAAAGACTTTTATGAGGTGATCCAAGAGTGCTTTAAAGAAAAACGCCTTCCCACAAGTTGCCAACGGGCAGTATTAACACTATTACCTAAAAAAGGTGACTTGAGTGATCTTAAAAACTGGAGGCCTGTGTCAATTCTAACAACAGATTATAGCTAATAGCTAAAGTGTTGGCAAATAGGCTGAAAACTGTATTAGGAGATGTAATACATCAAGATCAATCCTACTGCATTCCAGAAAGAACCATTTATGATAACATTTTTATGATCAGAGACATTTTAGATTACTCTAAACTATATGAAGTGAATGTTGGCTTTCTGTTCCTGGATCAGGAAAAAGCATTTGATAGAGTGGATCATGGATTTCTGTATGATACAATGAGTGCTTTTGGGTTTGGAGAGGGTTTTATTTCTTGGATCAAACTCTTATATATGAATGCCTCGTGTATTTTAAAAATAGGTGGTGGGTTAAGTAAACCAATAAGTTTGCTTAAAGGTATAAGGCAAGGATGCCCATTGTCTGGTCAGTTATTCGCTTTAGCAGTGGAACCACTCTTATGTATTTCTAAATATTGATGGAAACGGCAATGCGTTTAAGTTAACAGCATATGCAGATGATATTACTGTAATTGTGAAAGATCAAAGAGATATTGATGTTGTAATTTACAGTATCTCTTTATATGAGAGAGCATCATCTGCTAAACTGAACTGGAGTAAAACGGAAGCATTTTGGTGCAATGATAAAGATAAATACTAACATGTCAATGCAAAACCCGTAATCCCTGGAAATGTAAAATGGGAAAAAGATGGATTTAAGTTTTTAGGCATCTTTTTAGAAGTACATCAAAGAAAAAACTGGGCTTGAAGAGCCTTTGATTTTTAATCCTCTTTTATCTAGTGTGATGTTACAAGCTAAAGGTGTCTGCGCAAGCTTGGTTAAAGCAGGAATATGTCAAATCTGTCATCTTCGGTCAAGGTACAAATGGATTTCTGCAGAAAAACTGGCCTCGAAGATGGGTATTCATTCTGTTCGGACTATTGAAAAATTATTAGTTGAGATACAGGAGTCTTTTACTATAATACCATTGCAAGCAGAAAGGGTGGAGAATGTATTCCCCAGCATCAGGGTGGGTGTAAATGTAGGAGATTGGCAGGAAGTGGATGGAAGATTACTTTCTTTTACAACACCTGAAATTGGTCTCTTTGACACTATATCTAAGAAGTCACTTTATCTTGTTTGTGTAAAATATTTTAATATAAGAGAACTGCAAGATCATCCAGATGGACCAAATTGACTAATTTTGTTGAATCAGGGGCCTCTCCAAAAGGATGTTGGAGGACATTGTATAAAAAAACAATTGAGAAAAGAAGTGGAGATTTGCAATGGAGGATTTCTCATTGGATTTTAGCAACAAACCGTTATAAAGTTCATGTAAATTCTTTGCAAGGAGAAGAGTGTTTGTTTTGTGGTCTACCAGAAACAGTTTTTCATATATTTATTGGCTGTACCAGGCTATTGGGAATTCTTGATGTGTTAAAAGACTTGAGCCATAATTTTAGTTTTATTTTAACAAATCGTTTTTTTTATTTTTGGACCCAAATATAGCGCCTCGAATAAAAGCAAAATTGTTTTGATTAATGTTTTATTCGGTAAGGCAAAAATGGCAATTTGGCTGACAAGAAAGAGAAATATGCAGTTTAATAGTGATACTGAAAAGTACACTGGTTATGGAGTATAAGTATTATGAATTGGTGAATGATACTGATTCTTTCTTCTATGTATGGGGTGTTGGAAATATTTTATCTAAACCCAATGAAGAGGGAGGATGTAATGTAATGTTGTAAAATAAGCTGATTTTTTAAATATTTGTTTAAAATATATTTTATTAGGATTATGTATGCATGAAGTAAGGTGCTAAAGGTGTATGTTTTTATTGTGTTTATGGATTGTAATTAAAGAGAGGTTAAAAAGTCAAAGTCTCTCTCTCTCTCTCTCTCTCTTTCTCCCTCTTTCTTTCTCTCTCTTTCTCCTCTTCCTCCCTCTTCCTCCCTCTCTCTCTCTCTCTCTCTCTCTCAATCTGTAATCTGTCCCCCTCTCCCCTTCTCTCTACGGGTGGGGTTTTCATTTAATTGAGACGTACTTTACACAATTACATGCCAGTATCTCTCCTGTCTTTTTTTCATGTCTCCCCATGATCCCTTATTATGTCCATCCTCCCCACCATGTCCTGAGATGATCTCAATTCTACACCTACATCCTGTATCCTCCTCCTCCTCTCTTCTTCTTCTCTCACTGCTGTGTCTCTGCATGGCTTTCCAGCTTGTCTGCCTGCATGACTTACCATCAGATTAAACTCACTCTCACCGACTACAACCTCCCCGGCCACTCCCCATGACACACACTCAAAAACAAACTCTCTCACACACACACGCACACGCACACACACACAAACAAACTCTCTCACACACACACACAACCACAAACAAACTCTCTCACACACACACACGCACACACATACACACACTCACAAACAAACTCTCACACACACACACGCACAAACACACACACCCACACTCACGCGCACAAACGCACGAACACACACACACACATCCTACACACACACACTCACAAACATACTCTCACACACACATCCATGCACACACACACACAGGATCAGTTGAGCTCACCAATATGTAACTTTAATTAGAGTTGCACCAAAGTAAAACTGACTTTTAAATCATTGTCCAAGTCCAGTCTACTCTGGGTCTAAGAACAGTTTTAAAATGTTTTAAGGTTGAGGGTCATGGGTGCCAAGTTAAATAACAAAATAAAAAATACTTTTTCATTTCAATATGAATGGCTCTACATTTTTCTGTATAGGGGACGTTACTTTCGTGATCTTACTTTTGTCTTGAAATGGTAGAATGAACGAGGTTATATGCAAGTCACACACACCAGCAGACATACGCAAAAATGGACATTTGATCATGACATGTCTATGTTCTGTGACCTTGCACAGTGTTTGATCTGATGTTTCATGGTGACTTTATCCCAGGGTTCAAGGTATCCTGAGCGTGTACGCTTCACAACTCTCCCACTGAAGCAAGAGTAATCTACACAGCAGGAATCATAACAGAATTGTCTCAAACAGGTAAGGGCACAGTCAGACACAAGGCAAACATCAGATATATATGATACAAGCAGGTTGAAAAGGAATTGCTATGGGGAAACACCGGTAGCCAGCCACCCTCATCATCCACTCAAGTCTGACAAACTGAACCCTACCCTGCATTTCCCGCTTTACGTTCCAGAATGATTGGAAAAGCAGTGGTGTTATCTATCCACCCTGGTCTTAACCTCAGGGTCCGATCAGCATCTTTGTTCTTTGTTTTTTTAACCCTTAGCTGTTTGGAGGGAAAACGGCCCCTCCTCTGAACCAGATGGTTCCTGTTGGGAACAGAGAGGCAGTGTTGCTGTGTTATGGGTCCCTCCTGTGGTTTTCATTATAGCGTAAGATGGGGGGATGAAGTGAAGCGTGACACAGAGGAGAGCAGTGGTGACCAGCACTGTTATACACCATCTAGGAGGGTGGGAGGGCAATAAGAGCTCAATCTTTGATCAATTTGTCTTCAGATTCTGATGTTTATCAAAATTCTTCCAAACGTCAAGTTCAGAAATTGCTCCAAACGTCAAATCTCGTTAAGGTAAAGGTTAAGGTTTTGGATAGGGTTAAAACATTACGTTTAGGCATTCATTCTGAATGTTAAGTGAAGGGTTAAGGTTTGGGATAAGGTAAATAAACAAACTCTAAAACAAGCGTCTGCCACTGGGATTGAACACGCGGCCTTCAGATCCGGAGTCATTTGATTACGCCCGTCTGCAACACACCAGAAAAATCTAAGCTTCATTGTTCCCTAGTGGCATTTCCCAACATCCTCATGACATTGACAGACATCCAATTTCGAAGTCAATCTTGAGCGATCTGGCTGGGGAGGGAGGGAGGATTGAGAAGGGAAGGGAGGGAGGGAAGAGTATGTTTATAGATTGAGGGGGGAATGTTCTGGCTGGGAATTGGCACACACGCGCATGCACGCACACACACGCGCACATCCTAAACACATACTCACGTCTCCAAACCCCAACCCCCACTAAGTCCTCACAAGCCCCCCTGTGAAGCTCGCAAACCTTGTCTCCAATAGGCCCATAGGTGAGCCTCGTTAAGACTCACTGTATTATATTGGATGAGGAATCCCCATGTTGTATCTAATGTAGGTAGCTTTAAAGTTACTGGTAGGAACAATGCCTTAAGTTTGCCATTCCAGGGACCTGAAAGCTGTAATGCCAAACTATGGAGTAACCTATACCTTATGTCTCATGTTTAGTTATATATATATATATATTTATAATCAGCTTTAATATTGCAGATAGACTGTGGCTTCCATCAATGTAATTGTAAGCATCATTTCCAATCCCCTATATATTTTGTTTGTAAATCTATATGTATGGTGATGTAACAGGACAACAACCTCTCCCTCAACATGATCAAGACAAAGGAGATGATTGTGGACTACAGGAAAAGGAGGACCGAGCACACCCCCATTCTTATCGACGGGGCAGTAGTAAAGCAAGTTGAGAGCTTCAAGTTCCTTGGTTTCTACATCACCAACAAACTAACATGGTCCAAGCACACCAAGACAGTTGTGAAGAGGACACAACAAAACCTATTCCCTCTCAGGTGACTGAAAAGATTTGCCATGGGTCCTCAGATCCTCAAAAGGTTCTACAGCTGCACCATCGAGAGCATCCTGACTGGATGCATCACTGCCTGGTATGGCAATTGCTCAGCCTTCCGACCGCAAGTCACTACAGAGGGTAGTGCGTACGGCCAAGTACATCACTGGGCCAAGGTTCCTGCCATCCAGGAACTCTATACCAGGCGGTGTCAGAGGAAGGACCAAAAAGGTGTCAAAGACTCCAGCCACCGTAGTCATAGACTGTTCTCTCTGCTATCGCACGACAAGCAGTACCGAAGCACCAAGTCTAGGTCCAAGAGGCTTCAAAACAGCTTCTACCCCCAAGCCAAAAGACTGCTGAACAATTAATGGGTGGCAGATGTGTTGTTGCCTATTCTTACCACCTGGGGGCAGCCCGTCAGGAAGTCCAGGAACCAGTTGCAGAGGGAGGTGTTTAGTCCCAGAGTCCTTAGCTTAGTGATGAGCTTCGTGTGCACTATGGTGTTGAACGCTGAGCTGTAGTCAATGAACAGCATTCTCACATAGGTTTTCCTTTTGTCCAGGTGAGAAAGGGCAGTGTGGAGTGCAATAGAGATTGCATTATCTGTGGATCTGTTGGTGCGGTATGCATATTGGAGTGGGTCTAGGGTTTCTGGGATAACGGTGTTGATGTGAGCCATGACCAGCCTTTCAAAGCATTTCATGGCTACAGACATGAGTGCTATGGGTCGGTAGTTATTTAGGCAGGTTACCTTAGTGTTCTTGGGCACAGGGACTATGGTGGTCTGTTTGAAACATGTAGGTATTACAGACTCAGACAGGGTTGAAAATGTCAGTGAAGACACTTGCCAGTTGGTCAGTGCATGCTCGGAGTACACGACCTGGTAATTCATCTGCTGATGGAAATGAGGTAAAACTGATTTAAGATTCTCTTCATTAAAGTCCCCGTCCACTAGTAGCGCCGCCTCTGGATGAGCATTTTCATGTTTGCTTATGGTGGTATACAGCTCATTGAGTGAGGTTTTAGTGCCAGCATCGGTCTGTGGTGGTATGTAGACAGCTACGAAAAATACAGATGAAAACTCTCTAGGTAGATAGTGTGGTCTACAGCTTATCATGAGATACCTTACCTCAGGCGAGCAAAATCTTGAGACTTCCTTAGCTATCGTGCACCAGCTGTTGTTTACATATATGCATAGGCCCCTGCCCCGTGTCTTACCAGAGGCTGCTGTTCTATCCTGCTGATAAAGTGTATAACCCACCAACTGTATGTTCTTAATGTCGTCGTTCATCAACGACTCGGTGAAACAAGATATTACAGTTTTCAATGTACCGTTGGTAGGATATACGTGCTTTCAGTTCGTCCCATTTATTTTCCAGCGATTGAACGTTAGCTAGCAGGACGGAAGGCAAAGGCAGGTTATCCACTCGTCGCCTGATCCTCACAAGGCACCCTGATCTTTTTCTGCGAAATCTCAGTTTCCTTCTCCAGCGAAAGCTGGGGATCTGGGTCTGGTAAGGTGTATGTAGTATCTCCCTCACATCCAACTCATTGAAGAAACAATCTTTGTCTAATCTGAGGTAAGTAATCGCAGTTCTGATGTCCATAAGCTTTTTTCGGTCATAAGAGACGGTAGCAGTAACATTATGTACAAAAAAGTTACGAACAACACGTAAAAACAAACAAATTAGCATGGTTGGTTAAGAGCCGATAAGACGGCATTATCCATTCAATCTATTCACCTTCTCTGCGTCTCACAAAGACAGGGCGGTTGGAACCAAAAATCTCAAATTTGGACTCATCAGAACAAAGGATATATTTCCACTGGTCTAATGTCCATTTCTTGGCCCAAGCAAGTCTCTTCTTCTTATTGGTGTCCTTTAGTCGTGGTTTGCAGCAGACCATGAAGGCCTGATTCACATAGTCTCCTATGAGAGGTTGATGTTGAGATGTGTCTGTTACTTGAACAAGGTGAACCATTTATTTGGGCTACAATTTCTGAGTCTGGTAACTCTAATGAACATGTACTTGGTATTTTACCAAATGGTGCTATCTTCTGTATACCACCCTGTCATGACGTGGCCCTTTCTGGATATAGATCGTGGCTTCCCCCTCTCTCACTCTCTCCTACACACATGTTCTGTTATCTCAGCTTGTGCCGGAGACTCTCTCCCCCTGGCCATGCAGAAAGAGAGACCACAGAGTGAACAAAGGATTTCACGTGGCCAAACTCCTAAATCCCCAAAATGGGAAAATGAAACTATATGTCCACTTGTGAGAATGTGTGAAGGGTCCGTGGACACTTAAGGGACAGTTAGGTTGAGTGTGTTTCATTTGGTGACCCAACGAAGGACAGGAAACACACATAACTATATCTCTGAATGTGTACATTTCTCAATTCATGTGTTTGAATCTATTTCCTGTATAAAATGAATGAGTAAAGATTAAACTATTTGTGAAATTATGTAATGTCATGTTAAACCTTTAAGAGTGAATTGTTTTCCCTTTTTAGTTTAACTAAGTCATTGGCCCGCCCCCATGAGCACAGACATGATCTGGCGTCATGGAACAGCCCTTTCCTATTGTCATTAATATAACCCCCTCCTGAGGAAATCCTCTTCAGACTGAGAAAACCCACAGCGTGAGCTGTGATTGCGAATAGTTTAGACCACGCATACCTCGGTGTAAGCTGAGGTGGCACAGGTTTGAGTGCCAAAACTAGAAAACTATACCACGTGGAGCATTGGCTATCGATCCCTACAGAATAAGAGAAAATCTTAGATACTAATTACGAGTCTGCAGCTTGAAATTATGTAAACCTGGGATGTGAATACCGACAACTACCGAAATATCTATTCTATGAGAATATTTATGAGTGGTACTCGCTAGTATCCATTCTAACCACTAAATACTTTGATCTTTAGGGAAACGGAAAGAGAGAGAGAGACTCGGATGAACTCTCCAGCAGACGGACTGGATTCCAACAGAGAAGATCACAAGGACACATGGGCGTAAAAATATACTGACTGCAATTATTCCCGAATGAGTGAGCATTCATGTGCAAATGATTAGCATTTCAATTAATATAATTATCAACTAATTGTGTAGTGATCCCTTTTGTCTTTCCCGCTTCTTTCACAGTCCACACCCACTTCCCTTTGTCCACCAAGCCCTCATATCCTACTAGGGAATCTTTTGTTAGTAACATTTGTTAGTAACCAATATCTATTGTCTGTTTGTTTATGCATTTCTGTGATTATTTAGTTAGTTAGGAAATTAATGATTAAGCCAATTGGTGTATGGATGATTCATAGTTTAGGCTGGGTTTGTGCAGATAACCAACAATTTACAACGTTTGGAATGAGACTGACGTGAGGTAAAGAATAATTCATTAATAGAAGACGAATTGATCAGATATTAAAATATCTGAAGAGTTATATTCTGAAAATTATAACTTTGTAATCTGAAGATTTTCCACGGTGCCCCAACTTCATAGTTAATTAAATGTACATGATTAGTTTGACCATGTAATAATAATTACAGAGAATTGATTTGATAATATAACAGTCTTCACTTTTAATGATGCCAAAGACATGACATATTATGGAGCCCCGTGCGAGGACTCTTAAGATAGAACAAGACTTTGCTGTTGAATTATGTTTATATCAATTGTGCAAACAAAATTGTGCAGACAGACTGTTGTGTGCGAATAGAGAAAGATATTGGTTGCGTGTGTGTTTCCATTTGAACAAGCTATTTGGAAGCGCCTCCAGTCGTGTGTCGATAGCGTCACAGCAATGAGTTGTAAATTCCATATTTAGTCCGTTAGGCCAAACGGTACGATTTCTGTCGGTCAATATTAATTTCTAAACAAGGGCATAGAGCCAGAAGGTAAGAAATTACAGGATAGATCTGTCCGCCTAACGCGCTAAGCCAGTGTGAATAGGCCACAGGCATATCTGTTTTTATGTACTGTGCGCTCCGGTAATATAATGTTAGCAAATAGTATGCCGATTGGGTAAATGTGAGACGTCACTAGTAAAAACCCTGTTCAATGTGGTATTGAATCCCTTGTGCTGTATAAGAATAGCCGTGGTTTCTGACGTAGCCAGTGGGTAATGTTAGCAATACCTTTCTAGTGCTAGGATACAATCCAGCTACTTATAGAAATTTGAGAAATAGAGCATTTGGCCAGGTGGGCTATTTCTGCCTCCCGCTTTTCAGAACCGGGTAGGCTCAGTCATTATTCATTTCTCGAGCGAGGTCAAAGAGCCAGCCAATTGAAATTGAGTAGATATTAGCTTGACTAGCGATAATTATCTTTCTCTCGCGCGTTTCCACGTGAGTAGAACACAGTGAATTTCGTTATTTGCCATGCGTTCTGGGTAAAACATCGCAAAAATAACGCAGAGAAATGGATTATACGTAATGACGTTATAAGTTAAATCACCCTATTTTGTTCTTGGAAGTGAGATTTCTGTACAAATAGGATTAGTTCAGCACGATATGCTAATCTAACAAAGGGAAAACATAATTTTATTTTTCCTGTGTCACGTTGAAATTCCTCCGCCTTTGTACTTACATTTGATTTCAGCTTTCTGCGATCACTGGTGGTGAAGAATCGCCAGTACATTTCTTGAAAAAACAATTAGGTGACACCCAAACGTGGATCACGTTAATAGACAGGGAGCGGTGGGTCGCTAGCGAACCACTCCCGACACCACCAGGTAAAATGTAAAGCGCCAAATTCAAAATCCCAAAGCTGAATTATTAAACATCCACCAATATACAAGTGTTTCATACTCATCAAAAGCTCTGTTTCTTGGCAATATCACAGCGTTGTCAGATTTCAAAAAGGCTTTACGGCGAAAGCTCTACATTTGATTGTTTGAGGGCAGCACCTCACATACTTTCTCATAGCCATGAATTCATTAGCCAGCGAGGCACACACATAACAC
>QNTS01002058.1:68495-87742 GCA_003317085.1 Hucho hucho
AGCTGTTAGTGTCTTAACTAGACAGGGAGCGGTGGGTCGCTAGCGACCCACTCCCGACACCACCAGGTAAAATGTAAAGCGCCAAATTCAAAATCCCAAAGCTGAATTATTAAACATCCACCAATATACAAGTGTTTCATACTCATCAAAAGCTCTGTTTCTTGGCAATATCACAGCGTTGTCAGATTTCAAAAAGGCTTTACGGCGAAAGCTCTACATTTGATTGTTTGAGGGCAGCACCTCACATACTTTCTCATAGCCATGAATTCATTAGCCAGCGTGGCACACACATAACACATTTCACAGCGAAAACAAATCAATTACCTGTTGAAGAACTTCTGCTGAGGTCATCCTAAGTGTCCAACGAAGACAATCCATGGTTCTTTTGTTAGAAAAAGTCATGTATTATATCCATAAATCTCCATTTGGTTCGCGCGACAGTCAGAAACGACAGCCTCCACTAGTCCATTGAAACGTGGCGCGAACTCGTTCATCTTATACCTATAAACTTGTCCAAGAACATTCAAACATAGTTTTAAATGTATCCTTAGGAACACTTTTACGTATATTTACTATTATAAATCAACCGGAATATAAACTGATGGATAACGAGGATGAATAAGACACTGTGCGACTTCTCGGGCGCGCGCTCTGGGTACTGTTGTCATCAAGGGGGGACCCACTTGTTTGGTCTTTTTCTATGGTCTAAAGCATCCAAAATGGAGGAAAACACCATCTCGAGGCTGTTGACATCATAAGGAAGCGACGTGTACTGCATTCATATGCCCTTATATGGTCATTTTCATGAGGGAGGGGTTCCCAAATGAGCAATGTGTCAAAATCACTTTTTCCAGGACAGAAATTCCTCGGGGTTTTGCCTGCCATATCCGTTCTGTTTCACTCACAGACAAATGGTTAACAGTTTTGGAAAATTCAGAGTGTTTCCTATCCAATGGTACTAAATATATGCATATCCTATTTTCTGGGCCTGAATGGGAGGCATTTTACTTTGGGCACGCCAGGCTCTCCAAAACCGTCACCTCGGGAGCTGCTCCCTGAGAAGTTAAGGTATCCAGCCAATCGCAATTTACTGGATATCGATGTCTCATTCAATTTAACTAATAAGTAGACTTGCCAGATTTCCCTTTTCAGGTGGATCTTTTAAATAATATCCAAATTGATTGCATTTCTACTATGAGACAATTTTTTATTTTTCTAAATTAACCTAGATGAAGCAATGCTCTCAGGTTAATTTAAACTTTAATTCCCAAATGGCTATACAGGTTTGATTTGTCACTAAAATTGATCAATCAGTAAAATGTGCTTTTGCAAAGGGGGTGGCAGGTATCTTAGTGGTTCGAGCGTTGGACTTATAACCGAAAGGTTGCAAGATCAAATCCCTGAGCTGACAAGGTAAAAGTCTGTCGTTCAGTTAACCCACTGTTCCTAGGCCGTCGTTGAAAATAAGATTTTGTTCTTGACTGACTTGCCTAGTTAAATAAAGGTAATAAAAAATCTGTAAACCCCAGTACTGACGGAAGTCCTGCCTCTAGCAGGAATCCCATGTGGCTTTGGCCTTAGGGAGAGTTAAACCTAGTGGTGAATGTAAACTAACATTAAAACTACTGTTTACACTTTTATGATAATCCAGACAATCCCAATTGATTCCATCATTTCATTCAAGTAAAATTGTCGAACATACCTTTTTAGGTGCTTCCAATGAAATGAGACATTTTAAACTTTGCAATAGTAACCTAGATAAAACAACTTCACAGCTTAAGTAAAGTTTCATTCCCAGATAACAATTAATCATACCTGGATTGGCTATCATTGATTAATTAACTTAGGGAGCGGCTCCCGAGGTGACGGTTTTGGAGAGTCTGGCATGCCCAAAGTAAAATGCCTCCCACTCAGGCCCAGAAAATAGGATATGCACATAATTAGTACCATTGGATAGGAAACACTCTGAAGTTTCTGAGAGTGTTAAAATATTGTCTGTGAGTAGAACAGAATGGATATAGCAGGCGAAAACCCGAGGAATTTCTGTCCTGGAAAAAGTGTATTTGACACATTTTGAACCCCTCTCTATTGAAAATGACCATGTATGCGAGTAAGATTGCAGTACCTATTGCTTCCACTGGATGTCAACAGTCTCTAGACAGTGTTTGATGATGTTAGAATGCTCTGGATGGTAATAGAAGAAGAATTTTGAACTGGTCACCAGATGTAAACAGAAGAGGATGCGCGTTCACGGGCTCGCGCGCGCTGTGGTTTTTTCCTTTCTTATCGTCCAGTTTATAATCCGGTTGAAATTTTATAGTAAATATACATAAAAGTGTTCCTAAGGATACATTATCAATGATGTTTGATTGTTCTTGGACAAGTGTATAGGTATAGGTTGAACGAGTTCTCTTCACGGTTCAATGGGCGAGTGGACGCTTTATTTTATGAACATAATGCGCCAACCAAACGGAGATTTATGGATATAATAAATGACTTTTTCTAACAAATAACCATTGGATGTCTTCGTTGGACACTTGGGAAGCACTCAGCAGAAGTTCTTCAAAAGGTAAGAGATTTGTTTTCGCTGTGAAATGTGTTTTGTGTGAACCGCGATGGTTTATGAATTTATGCTAATGGAAAATATTGGAGGTGCTACCCTCAAACAATCAAATGTAGTGCTTTCGCCGTAAAGCCTTTTTGAAATCTGACAATGCTGTGATATTGCCAAGAAGCAGAGCTTTTGATGACTATGCAACACTTGTATATTGATGAATGTTTAATAATTAAACTTTTAATTCAGCTAGCGCTAGCGCCCCACCACTCCCTAAGTAGTTAATTCAATTTGCTTTTGCAAATCCATTCGCGTCCAACTCCCACATTACTGGTACAGTGCTGATGGTTCGTTAACGTCTTTGTAGTTTCCAACGTATTCCAAAACCAAACTTTGGAAATTTGGAGAAAAAAAAAATCCTTTCAAATGATCTAATAATGTGCAAGCTATCAGAGGGGGTAGTCCCCACTTGCCCTCGCTAATTAGTGAACCTCCACCCATAAATGGATTGATCTCTGACCTCAGCAGCGATACCAACTCTAATTATGCCATTAGTGGAAAAACAGCAGACATTGCGAACATTCCGAGATTGGCATCGGTCCAGTGCACAGCTGAAGCACAAGCAGGTAACGGTAGACATAAAGGGACGGAGAGAACCGGGAAACCAATGCAGAAAAGGGAAAGATTCTGCTAGCTATGGAACTGCGTTTAAATGTAATTGCAATAACTTCTGACGATGAACGAGCACAAACTCTTCAACAAAATCATCTTCTACAGGAACAAAACCGTAAGCTACGGGAACAAGTCAATTTAGCCAGAACTATATACGATTATGTCCACGCCAAGTTATCTACAAACAGGCACGTTCAACTTGATAACATGCATGCAGTTTTGTTGAACGTTACTCAGAGTAACAATATTCTACTCAACATGCTGCAGACCAAAGACAATCAGTTAATGAACACAATGACTAAGTTGGATGGCAAATTTGTAATCTGAAGATTTTCTGTGGTGCCCCGACTTCCTAGTTAATTAAATTTACATGATTAGTTTAATCACGTAATAATAATTACAGAGAATTTATTTGATAAAATAACACTTCACTTTTAATGATGTCTTGACTTTTAATGATACCAAAGACACGACAACCTCTACCTTGTCACAACACAACTGATTTGCTCAAACACATTAAGAAGGAACGAAATTCAACAAATTAAGGCACACCTGTTAACTTATTAGGGCTAGGGGGCAGTATTTTGAAGTTCAGATGAAAAACGTGCCCAAAGTAAACTGCCTGTTACTCAGGCCCAGACGCTAGGATATGCATATAATTAGTAGCTTTGGATAGAAATCACTCTGAAGTTTCTAAAACTGTTAAAATAATGTCTGTGAGTATAACAGAACTGATATGGCAGGCAAAAATCAGAGCAAAATCCTTCCGGGATGTCTGAATCAGTCATGTCACACTGTTTTCAATTGGCATGCTATTCAATGCAGGGTATTTTAGCTCCCAGATTGCAGTTCCTATGGCTTCCACTAGATGTCAACAGTCTTTAGAAAAAGTTTGGAGCGTTCAATCATGAAAATCAAGGGAGTAAGACCACTTGTTCCTGAGTTCATGTCAGGTATACTGTATTGGATTTTGCACGTAACACGGAATGCGCGCTCAGTTATTTTTCTCTTCTATTCAGCAGGTTATATTCCGACTGAAATTTTATAGTGTATATTCATTTTAGGATATCTGAGTATTGATTACAAATGCTGTTTGACTTTTTTCGACGAACTTTACGGGTACTTTTGGAATATCGTTTGTCTGCATGGATGAAAGCCTTTGGGCAGGTGGATTACTGAACAAAACGCGCCAACCAAACGGAGCTATATGGATATAAAGAGGAACTTTATCGAACAAAAGGACCTTTTATTGTGTAACCTGGACGCTTTGATATGCCTTCAGTGGAAGATCATCAAAGGTAAGCGATTTATTTTATGCTATTTTTGAGTTTTGTGACACCTCTGCTGGTTATGTTATTATGCTAATTGAGTTTTTGAGTGAGGGTGCTGTCCTCAGACAATCAAATGTTCTGCTTTTGCCGTAAAGCCTTTTTTAAATCTGACAATGCTGTTATATTAACAAGAGTATAAGCTTTTGAAGGGTGTACAGCATTTGTATTTTCATGAACGTTTGAAATGAGTATTTTTGTCATTTGAATTTGGTGCTCTGCATTTCACCGGATGTTGTCAAAATCGATCCCATTCACAGGAATGGATCCGTAACAGGTTAAAACAGCAGTGGTGGGAGTTTTGGAGGGTCTGGCGTGCCCAAAGTAAAATGCCTGCCATAGGCCCAGAAACTAGGATATGCACATAATTAGTACTATTGGATAGAAAACACTCTGATGTTTCTAAATCTGTTAAAATAATGTCTGTGAGTATAACAGAACTGATATGGCAGGCAGAAACCCGAGGAATTTCTGTCCGGAATTATTTGTTGTTGTGACATGCCTTCTTTTTCAATGGTTGTCTGTGGGATCTGCTTTAATCCAGGACCCAGGTTGCAGTACCTATGGCTTCCACTAGATGTCAACAGTCTTTAGACAAGGTTTAATGAGTTTACCTTGAAAAACAACCGGATATAAGAAGATTATGGAAGTGGATTGAGGAAGTGCCTTTTGTGTTTTGTGCGCCAGACCGTGAGCGCGCTCCTCGTTATTTTCCTTTTCTATTGTTTAGGATGCTATCCGTGTGAAATATAATTGTTAATATACATAAAAGGATACCTAAGGATACATTATAAATGATGTTTGATTTGTTTGGGCAAAGTTGATAGGTATAATTTGAACGCTTTCTCTTCACTGTACAACGGGCGACTCGACGGTGGATTTTCTGAACATAACGCGCCAACCAAACAGAGATTTATGGATATAATAAATGACTTTTTCTAACAAAAGAAACATTGGATGTCTTGCTTGGACACTTCGGATTGCCCTCAGCAGAAGATCATCAAAGGTAAGCGATTTATTTTAGCTCTTATATGAGACCCGCACTGGTTATGAAATTATGCTAATGCATAAATATGAGAGGTGCTATCCTCAAACAATCAAATGTTGTGCTTTCGCCGTAAAGCCTTTTTGAAATCTGACAACGCTGTGATATTGCCAAGACTCTGAGATTTTATCTCTAAGAGGTTTTAACACTTTCTTGGTTACTAAATGATTCCATATGTGTTATTTAATAGTTTTGATGTCCTCACTATTATTCTACAATGTAGAAAATATAAAAATAAAGAAAAACCCTAGAATGAGTAGGTGTGTCCAAACCTTTGACTGTTACTGTATATATAAAATATATCAATTTTTTACAAATATATTTTTCTTCATTATTTTCCCCTAACCCTACCACCCCTCCCCTAACTGGAGTACACTAATGGACGACAACACTTAGGCTTCTACTTCCAAGTTATACATACTGTATACATGTTACAGACACCGTATATTAATCATTTTCTTTTGATTGTTTTTAGTCCCATCATTTGGCTCTTTTTAAAAGCTTCAGAATGTGAGTTATTTCTCTGGAATGTGTTCAGCCAGGAATCTGAGAGCTGTTTTTTGTTGTTCTGCCTTCTCTCCAAGTGTGTGTTTCATGCCAGTGTGTGTGTGTGTGTGTTTCATGCCAGTGTGTGTGTGTGTGTGTGTGTGTGTGTGTGTGTGTGTGTGTGTGTGTGTGTGTGTGTATGTGTATGTGTGTGTCTGATCTTTAGGATGCCTGTAGGCTGGTCCCAGGAGTGAGCTGAGCGCTCATCCGACACAAACAGGGTCATGGAACAACGCCTCAGCCAGTTGTGTGGCGTTTACTGACGATATTCTGTGTCTCTTGAATCAGATCATAACAGTTATAAGTCATATGATCATTAGTCGATCAGAGCAACACCAATAATGTATCCCTTATCTCCTAGATGTAAGTATTGATCAGGTTATTATGTTCACCCATGATCTCACCTGCTTCATTGACCCATTCTTAGAAAGTGTTTTATCATGCTCATGTAAGATGTCTACTTTCATTCATAACAAACACATACTGTACCTGTAGGGTTTATTGGGTTAATCACAAAACAGGTCTGATAAAGTGAATGACTGGCAGGATTAATATGCAGGTTCTAGTTTCAGGGAGACAAGCAGAGGACACAACGGCTGCTGTCACACATGCAGACCCGATGTCAGACCTCCTCCCCTCCTTAAAGTGAATGCACTAAAACTGTAAGTCGCTCTGGAGAAGAGTGTCTGCTAAGTCAGGGGTTCACCAAACTGTGTTGCTTCGTGATCCACCATAAGGCTTGAGCGGTGAAAAAACATTCTGTACACAGACCAAAGAATAAGTTAATAATAGATGAATAATACTGTCTTCTTCAAACCATTTAACTGAATATAGATTTGAGTATGGCTTGTTGTGACCAACTTAAAGAAATGTACTATATACTGTAGTTCTAACATTATTTCTAACAACGCAGGGTTTCTTCTGAATAATAAACAGGCTTAGGCGGTGTGCATGTCAGGGGGCGTGGCAATGGCCGGTTGTCTGAGCATCAGAAATCTGAGCAATAAAATTGTAGGCCCTCATCTTGGCAGCGGAGAGAACATTTTGCAGTTTTAAAGTTAATTTTCTTCTAATTCTAGACTTGTTGCCATGGCTAATGCTGTGTTCTTATGCTCAAACATTATAACAAAATCAATGGGGGCCTGATTGTCTAGCTTTTATTTAGGTGATTTTAAGTTCTCGAAGATTATAGGCTATTATAAAAAAATAGTTAGATCCATTATATTTTCTACACACTTTAAAGTCGTTTAAGTTTACACTGAAAGCGTTTTCCCATCCCACTTTTGGGGGGTAAAAAATACAATAATATTTTAAATTGTTTTGCAAAAACAATACGTCATCTCTGGGTCTCAAACCACAGTTTGGGAATCACTGCGCTAAATTACTAACATCCAAATGTTGAAAAAAATCCTGGCCCTGGGGAGGTTGAAAACCCTGTCAAAATGCAACAACTTTATACTTGTTCATATGAATTATATTTAGACTAGACTAACAAGGGTTTCCTCTACCCAGACACAAGACAACAGCTGATAGACAGTAGAACACACAGGGCTGAGCTTGTTTATTGCATGTTTGCATCATTCAGACCTATGCAACTGCTGGCCTAATAAACAATTCACTCAGTCTATGTCATCACTGTTGTCTTGATTGATTAATTCCAGTTAATCATTTTGGATTGAAAATGTATATGCAGCCTAGCCAGCCTAAGATTGAATATAAACCAAATTTGATCACATTAAAGTTTTCTCCTGACAAAGAAATGGACTATAAATACATAACGTTACCAATTAGTTTACCCTGACCAGACGGACAGGGCGCATAGGCTGTATGCAGCTGCTCTTATTAGTAGCCTACAGTTGATCAGACGGGAAAATTGTCTCGTTTTCATCCCATACAGCATGTCAGATCTCTCATGTTTAGGTGTAGCCTAGGCTGCTGCAACATTTATGTAATTACTTTTTGCTTGTGTCTGTCCGGATTGATTGTGTTATCACCTTAGCTAAATAAATACAGGGGAAAAGTGGAAAGTCAAACCCAACAAAATACGTTCCGTCAACTTCTCTTTTTAATCTCACACAATTGGTGATTCGATGGAAGCGATCAAATCATTCTGAGTTGATTTCGACATCCCATAGAAGACTGTAGAAACGTCCATATGTACAGAAAGTTAAGCATCGTAACGTGCAATTACCTCTGCAAGCTCCTTGTAGTTGCCCTTGTTAGCTGAACTTTCCCTCTCGTCATGCCCCTAAGGTAAAGGCAACTCTTGCCAATAAGCTGCTTGTGACCTTGTTTCTTCTTACCTTCTCATTGTGTTGTGCAGTTTGAATACGCAAACGGCTTTTCTCAAGGCGCTTGAATGTGATGTGGGCAATGAAAGTGGTTCTTCAACAAAACATTACTACATTGTTGTTAGAATTAGCTAGCCATTCTGGAGAAGAAAACTGCACTCTGGTAGCTAGCTAACGTTTGCACTTGTTACTAGAGTTTAAATAAATTGCACTAACTCCACACAAAAATAAAGTACTAAAACCAACACAACTATATATATCTTTCTCCTGTAGGTTGAAGATACTAATTTGCATGGAATGCTCAACTATCACTCTTCACTCAATCTCTATCTAACATGTCACCAACTCACCAAGCATCTCAATACAGAACCCCCATAATGCTCTGTGGCACAACCCCAATACAACACACAAGGTTCATTCTCTGCTCCTAATCCTATGAGTGGATGGACAACATGTCAGTTCATACTGAAAAAGCTTTGATTGGTTGGAGGATGTCCTCCGGAAGTGGTCATAATTACCTTGTAGGTCTATGGAATGGGGTGAGGCCTACGGAGGAGGACGGGGGAATAGCTGTCCTAGAGTGTGGTGTTGAGGCTACTGTAGACCTTCATTGCAAAATAGTTTTAATCAGGTATTTTAATATATTTAGTATAGATTTATAAAAAAGCCACACAAATACACACACACAGTGCAGCTGGAATCTGACTGTGTCTTTGATGGGCCGGGCTGACATACACACTCACTGTGCACATGGAGTCTTACTGTGTAGGCATACTGTACACAAACGGATTGACACACAAACACGCACACACACACACACACACACACACACAAATACACACACACACAGCATCACACTGTACATGTACACATCATTTCCAAGCTTCTCATGTTAAAAAGATCAGCCCTAACGAGGGTGGTGTACAGTATCCAATACAGATCAACATTAACTGCAAAGAAGGCGGACTTTTAATTTCAGAGTCAATAAGCAGAGCAGCACTGAGAGCTTTTATCATATCACCCAGGCTCTGCTTTGTTCATCATATCACCCAGGCTCTGCTCTGTTCATCATATCACCCAGGCTCTGCTATGTTCCTCATGTCACCCAGGCTCTGCTCTGTTCATCATATCACCCAGGCTCTGCTCTGTTCATCATATCACCCAGGCTCTGCTCTGTTCATCATATCACCCAGGCTCTGCTCTGTTCATTATGTCACCCAGGCTCTGCGCTGTTCATCATATCACCCAGGGTCTGCTCTGTTCATCATATCACCCAGGCTCTGCTCTGTTCATCATATCACCAGGCTGTGCTATGTTCATCATATCACCCAGGCTCTGCTCTGCTCTCGTCTGCTCATCATGTCTCACATTACCACTCGACAAATTAGACCATAAGGACTAGCCCCAGATTCTCTCTCATGTCCCATTTAATAGTGACAAATGAGCCCTCAAAGGAAGTACAACGTATACGTGCTTCTGTTTTTCACAGCAAAACAACATTCGAATTCACTAGTCTTGCCTACTCATCAAAATTGAAGAGTGGGTTTTCTGTCAGGCATTAAAAAGACATTACAGAGAAGGCAGTGCCTGTGCTTATGATCTGAGAGAGGAAGAAAAATACACTTATCTTTCTCTCCCCCATCCATTTCTTTCGTCTTTACCTCTTCTTGGCCACTAATAGCAGTTGGTTCTGAGTTGTCTAACTTTCACACACACACACACACACACACACACAGACAGCCACGCACCCTTTTCCCTTGTCAGGGATGTCAGCGCAATGTTGTGGACCAGGAGGCTGTTGATGCAGCCAACACTAGGAGGGCTATATTTAAGATGGCCACCCATCCGCCACCGTCACTACGCTAATGGCTGCAGCTTAATAACTGAAGCGTGGATAATAATAAAAGGTTAAAAGAGAGGACCTGTTGTGGCAAACAGCTCTATGTGTCAGGCCAGGGCACTAATTTGCTGTCAGGCTTCATATACTGTGGGATGTATTATTTTAGTATTTATTGTTCTCTTTTTTGGGGGCGGGGGGGGGGGTCATTATAATAGAGGTGATGTCTCCCTTTGTTCATGAAGTTGAGAAAATTATTATATATCTTTTTTTTATTATGCTTAGAGGAGAGAGTAGATGGGATATTAATGTAGTTGGTCTGGCTGGTGGTCATGCAGCCATAAATGCAGGCAAGCAGACAGGGGAAATTGGCTGAGGGAGGCAATAAGCTTTGCAGGAGGGAGTGAACCGAGGGGAGTCTCAGGGCCAACGCAGGCGGGTGAAGGCCAGGTCCAGAGGAGAAAAATTTACAGAATAGTGGTGCCAAATTGGAGATATTGTTCTCTCTCTCTCTCTCTCTCTCTCTCTCTCTCTCTCTCTCTCTCACTCACTCACTCACTCTATCCCTTCCTCTCTCCATTTCTCCCCTCACTCGATCTCTCTCCTTCTGCTTTTCTAGAGTGTTTACGGACATATTCTACCTCTCCCTATCCCAGTATGTTGCCCCCACATGCTTCAAAAAGTCCACCATTGTTCCTGTACCCAAGGAAGCTAAGTTAACTGAAATAAATGACTATTGCCCCGTATCACTCACTTCTGTCATCATGAAGTGCTTTGAGAGGCTAGTCAAGGACCATATCACCTCCACTTTACGCCAAACCGTATATCCACTACAATTTGCACACCGCCCCAACAATTCCAAGGACACATGTTGTTACATTATTCTAAAATGTATTAAATAAATCAAAATCCCCATCAATTTACACTCAATACCCCACAATGACAAAGTGAAAACATGTTTTTAGAGATTTTTGTGGTAAGGTGGAGGGCATCCGTGTAGTCACTCTACGTTTGTTGAAGTTAATTCAATTGATGCTACTTCTCGTTTGGCAGCAAAGGCTTCTCAGAGAATAAACAGGAATATAATTACAGCAACTAAGGAGATAAGAGACCCGATTGAGGATACAGTGTTTCATAATGTGTAGGCATCTGGATAATCAGAATATCATCATGGTATTCCTGCAAGGCCTAGGAAATGCTGGGGAAAAAAGGTTAAATTTACACCGATGAACATAATTCCAAAATGGATTTTGGTTCATGTGCTGTGAAGGGTATATCCTGTAAATAGCGGAAATCAATGTACGAAAGCGCCTATGATGGCAAAGACAGCTCCCAATAAAGAAAATTATAACGAAGGCATGGGCTGTGACGATTACGTTACAGATTTGTTCATCCCTTAGAAGAGCTCCGGGCTGGCTTAGTTCTGCTCGGATCAAGAGACTTAGGGCTGTGCCGACTATCCCGGCTCAGGCACCAAGGACAACCATCTCTGCAGCACTCCACCAATCAGGCCTTTATGGTAGAGTGGCCAGATGGAAGACACTCCTCAGTACAGTGGCTTGCGAAGTACTCACCCCCTTGGCATTTTTCCTATTTTGTTGCCTTACACCCTGGAATAATAATTTATTTTTGGGGGGTTTGTATAATTTGATTTACACAACTTGCATACAACTTTGAAGATGCAAAATATTCTTTGTTGTGAAACAAACAAGAAACAAGACAAAAAAACGGAATACTTGAGCGTGCATAATTATTCACCCCCCCATGTCAATACTTTGTAGAGCCACCTTTTGCAGCATTTACAGCTGAAAGCCTCTTGGGGTGTGTCTCTATAAGCTTGGCACATCTTGCCACTGGGATTTTTGCCCATTCTTTAAGGCAAAACTCCAGCTTCTTCAAGTTGGATGGGTTCCGCTGGTGTACAGCAATCTTTAAGGCATACCACAGATTCTCAATTGGATTGAGGTCTGAGTTTTGACTAGGCCATTCCAAGACATTTAAATGTTTCCCCTTAAACCACTCGAGTGCTGCTTTAGCAGTATGCTTAGGGTCATTGTCCTGCTGGAAGGTGAACCTCCGTCCCAGTCTCAAATCTCTGGAAGACTGAAACAGGTTTCCCTCAAGAATTTCCCTGTATTTAGCAACATAATTTATTCCTTCAATTCTGACCAGTTTCCCAGTCCCTGCCGATGACAAACATCTCCACAGTATGATTCTGACACCACCATGCTTCACTGTGGGGATGGTGTTCTTGGGGTGATGAGAGGTGCTGGGTTTGAGCCAGACATAGCATTGTCCTTGATGGCCAAAAAGCTACATTTTAATCTCATCTGAGAGATTATTCCATATGTTTGGGGAGTCTCCCACATGCCTTTTGGCGAACACCAAATGTGTTTGCTTATTTTTTTCTTTAAGCAATGGGTTATTTCTGGCCACAGCTCTGTGGAGAGTACGGTTTAAAGTGGCCCTATGGACAGATAATCCAATCTCTGCTGTGGAGCTTTGCAGCTCCTTCAGGGTTATCTTCGGTCTCTTTGTTGCCTCTCTGATTAATGCCCTCCTTGCCTGGTCCGTGAGTTTTTGTTATGGTGCCATATTCTTTCCATTTTTTAATAATGGATTTAATGGTATCTGTGGGATGTTCAAAGTTTCTGATATTTTTTTATAACCCAACCCTGCTCTGTACTTCTCCACAACTTTCTCCCTGACCTGTTTGGAGAGCTCCTTGGTCTTCATGGTGCCACTTGCTTGGTGGTGCCCCTTTCTTAGTGGTGTTGCAGACTCTGGGGCCTTTCAGCACAGGTATATATATACTGAGATCATGTGACAGATCGTGGCACTTAAATAAAATCCACCTGTGTGCAATCTAACTAATTATGTGACTTCTGAAGGTGATTGGTTGGACCTGATCTTATTTAGGGGCTTCATAGCAAAGGGGGTGAATACATTTATACCACTTTTCTGTTTTTAATATTATCATTTTTTTTAAACAAGTTATTTTTTTCATTTCACTTCACCAATTTGGACTATTTTGTGTATGTCCATCAATTTAAATTACAGGTTGTAATGCAACAAAATAGGAAAAACTTCAAGGGGGATGAATACTTTTGCAAGGCACTGTAAAAGGCACATGACAGCCCCCTTGGAGTTTGCGAAAAGGCACCTAAAGGACTCTCAGGCCTTGGGAAACTAGATTATCTGGTCTGATGAAACCAAAGTTGAACTCTTTTGCCTGAATTCCAAGTGTCACTTCTGGAGGAAACCTGGCACCATCCCTACGGTGAAGCATGGTGGTGGCAACATCATGCTGTGGGGATGTTTTTCAGTGGCAGGGACTGGGAGACTAGTCAGGATTGAGTGAAAGATTAATGGAGCAAAGTACTGTTAGATCCTTGATGAAAATCCATCCAACCTGATAGAGCTTGAGAGGATCTGCAGAGAAGAATGGGAGACATTTCCCAAATATAGGTGTGCCAAGCTTGTAGCGTCATCAAATCAAAATCAAATCATTTTTTTTTTGTCACATGCGCCGAATACAACAGGTGTAGACATTATAGTGAATTGCTTACTTACAAGGCCTTAACCAACAATGCAGTTTTAAGAAAAAAAGGTGTTGAGAAAATATTTACTAAAATAAACTGTAGTAAAAAAGACAAATATAAAAATAACAAATAATTAAGTAACAACAATAAAATAACAGTAGCGAGGCTATATACAGGGGGTACCGGTACAGAGTTAACTACTTAGGGAGCAGTGGGGCGCGACACTACCCGGTGAAATGTGAGGCGCCAAATTCAAAATCCAAAAGTTTAATTATTAAACATTCATCAATATACAAGTGTTGCATAGTCATCAAAAGCTCTGATTCTTGGCAATATCACAGCATTGTCAGATTTCAAAAAGGCTTCACGGCAAAAGCACAACATTTGATTGTTTGAGGATAGCCCCTCTCATATTTTATGCATTAGCATAAATCCATAACCAACGTGGGTCTCACAAAATGCATAAAATCGCTAATATAAAATCCCTTACCTTTCAAAGAACGTCTGCTGAGGGCTTCCCAAGTGTCCAACGAAGACATCCAATGGTTCTTTTGTTAGAAAAAGTCATTTATTATATCCATAAATCTCAGTTTGGTTGGCGCGTTATGATCGTAAAATCCACCGTTGAGTCACCCATTGAACCGTGAAGAGAACACGTTCAAATTATACCTATACACTTTCTACAAACAAATCAAACATCATTTTTAATGTATCCTTAGGTATCCTTTTGTGTATATTTGCTGTAATATTTCAACCGGACGATAACGTGAACGATAGGAAAGAAAAATAAAGTGGTGCGCCTTCACAATCTCGCATGCGTCAAACCTTGTTTACAAAAGTGGTCTCCTGACCATTTCCTGTTCCTATCAGTTCCTCTTACTCCAATCGATCCCAGTCTTTGTATAGAGACTGTTGACATCTAGTGGAAGCCATAGGTACTGCAGTCGCAGTCCTACATAACATTGTATGCAATATGCACAATGGAGAAGATGGTCATTTACAAACAAAACTGCAAATCTGGATGGATTTTCCTCTGGTTTTTGCCTGCTATATCAGTTCTGTTATACTCACATACATTATTTTAACACTCTTATAAACTGCAGAGTGTTTCCTATCCAATAGTACTAATTATGTGCATATCCTATTTTCTGGGCCTGAGTAGCAGGCATTTTACTTTGGGCACGCCAGACTCTCTAAAACCGTCACCTATGCAGCCGCTCCCTAAGAAGTTAATGTGCAGGGGCACCGGTTAGTTGAGGTAATTGAGGTAATATGTACAGTACATGTAAGACTCGAGGCTGTAATCGCTGCCAAAGGTGTACAAAGTACTGAGTAAAGGTTCTGAATACTTATGTAAATGCAGTTGTTTATTTGAAATACATTTGCTAACATTTCTAAAAACCTGTTTTTGCTTTGTCAAACTATTTCATTAATTTTAGAATAAGGCTATAACGTAACAAAATGTGGAAAAATTCAAGGGGTCTGAATACTTTCTGAATGCACTGTTTATACTGTAGGCAACAACACCTCCACCAAGCTGATCCTCAACACGTGCGCCCAACAGGGGTTTGTGCTCAGCCCCCTCCTGTACTCCCATGACTGCGTGGCTACGCACGACTCCAACTCAATCATCAAGTTTGCTGTTGAGACAACAGTGGTAGGCCTGATTACCAACAACAACCTGACAGCCTCCAGGGAGGAGTTGAGAGATCTGGGAGAGTGGAGCCAGGAAAATAATCTCTCCCTCAATGTTAAAAAAAACTAATGAGCTGATGATGGACTACAGGAGACAAAAGAGGGAGCACGCCCACATTTTACATGACTGGAGACTTTGGCATAATTTGTTTTAATGCCACGTTTAAAACAACTGGGAACTCGGAGCTGGGAAATTTCCGACTTCCGACTTCAGTGCGTTCAACTTGGAATTCCAGGTGGGGAACTCTGGCCTCTTTCTAGAGCTCCAACTGTCCAATTTGAAGATCAGTGACGTCATGATTAAGGAGAGGCAACTCAAATTAACTTTGATCGCGTTTATTAGAATGTCTACATTGCAAAACGTGACACTTCTTTTTCATGCCACGAGAGGTACCGGATCCGACCAAATAGGTTCCGGAACAAAAAAGTGAAAGAAATGGAGAGGCTCAAATTAATAACTGGCTGTTGCGCCGTCTTCACCACGGTGTCGGTGTGGTGGGACCATTTCAGGCCCTCAGTGATGTGCACGCCAAGGAACTTGAAACTTTTGACCCGAACCACTGAAAACAAATATCAGTCATGTAAAATAATGTAGAATAGCATGATATGCGTTGATAAAAGCCCCCAAATTTCCTGGACCCTAGGCCACAAAAAATATTCCCCATGTGTGCAACTTCTTTAAGTGCCTCTACTCTACTGCTCTATGCCACAACGCAAATGTGATGATATGCATGCAATGATTTATTATAAAGGTGATTTATTTCTCATGGCTTCCGGTACCTGAGTTCCCTACGTTACCCCCTCTCGCATTCGCTTTTTGTTCCGGCACATCCCAATTTACAAATTAAGCACTGGCAACAGCTCCTCTACAACCTCAGGTGGCTGAATAAATTCAGCATGGCCCCAAAGGACCCTCACAAACTTATACAAATGCACCATTGAGAGCAGTCTGTCGGGCTGCATCACTGCCTGGTGTGGCATCTGCACCATCCTCAACCGCATGGCTCTCAAGAGCGTGGTGCTATTAGTCCAAAATAACACCGGGGTCACACTGCCTGCCCTCCAGAACATTTACGGCCCTCTGGGCTCTATTTTAACAAACCTAACGCAATGGTAAATCTAAGTGCAGGCAGAAGCCCCTCACTGGCCAATCAGAATGTGCACCATGGAGAAATATGTGGTTGCTTCAAGTTGTGAATTTACGGGTCTTTTAAGTAATGCCTTGGAGTCAACTGCAATTCCAATGTTCGTCCGTTATCATTTATTAAAGGGCTTACAGAAACTAAAAAGCAAAATGTAGACCTATATTTTCTAAATACATTAACTTGAACCAATATTTTGTCTACATTGTTCTAAATAATTGCATGGCTTCAATAGCATTCACACTGATATAGCGGCTAGGCTTACTATAACTGCATTATGGCTGAACATGGACATGCCAAATATTGTCAATAAGCAAGATTAAATTAATTATTGATAAGGCCTAAAATGAGAACAAATAATACTAATCAAATTCTAAAGAAAACAACAACTTGTTTTAAATAGGTGATTTCACACTTACAGGCACCATAATTTCTCCCCATGGGCATATAATATTATATTAAAACAACAAAGTTCATGGAGGGTTTTAAGCTCATCCAAACTTTTCACAATAGCTGGAAAAAGATCCAATATTAACAGAAAGGGAGAATACCCACTCACCGTTATACTGCTCCCAAATAGGCTTTTATTTTATTAACACAATCGGAACCATCTTACAGATCTGATCTCATTCACACATCTCCAGAACAACATGGACATTGTCACCATAAAACCAGAAAGGTGAATAATTCTAATAAGTTTAGTTGTAATAAAATGTTATGAAAAACAAGCAATATACAGTGGGGCAAAAAAGTATTTAGTCAGCCACCAATTGTGCAAGTTCTCTCACTTAAAAAGATGAGAGAGGCCTGTAATTTTCATCATAGGTACACTTCAACTATGACAGACAAAATGAGGAAAAAAAATCCAGAAAATCACATTGTAGGATTTTTAATGAATTTATTTGCAAATTATGGTGGAAAATAAGTATTTGGTCACATACAACCAAGCAAGATTTCTGGCTCTCACAGACCTGTACCTTCTTCTTTAAGAGGCTCCTCTGTCCTCCACTCGTTACCTGTATTAATGGCACCTGTTTGAACTTGTTATCAGTATAAAAGACACCTGTCCACAACCTCAAACAGTCACACTCCAAACTCCACTATGGCCAAGACCAAAGAGCTGTCAAAGGACACCAGAAACAAAATTGTAGACCTGCACCAGGTTGGGAAGACTGAATCTGCAATAGGTAAGCAGCTTGGTTTGAAGAAATCAACTGTGGGAGCAATTATTAGGAAATGGAAGACATACAAGACCACTGATAATCTTCAAAATGATCACAAGAACGGTGAGCAAAAATCCCAGAACCACACGGGGGGACCTAGTGAATGACCTGCAGAGAGCTGGGACCAAAGTAACAAAGCCTACCATCAGTAACACACTACGCCGCCAGGGACTCAAATCCTGCAGTGCCAGACGTGTCCCCCTGCTTAAGCCAGTACATGTTCAGGCCCGTCTGAAGTTTGCTAGAGAGCATTTGGATGATCCAGATGAGGATTGGGAGAATGTCATATGGTCAGATGAAACCAAAATAGAACTTTTTGGTAAAAACTCAACTCGTCGTGTTTGGAGGACAAAGAATGCTGAGTTGCATCCAAAGAACACCATACCTACTGTGAAGCATGGGGGTGGAAACATCATGCTTTGGGGCTGTTTTTCTGCAAAGGGACCAGGACGACTGATCCGTGTAAAGGAAAGAATGAATGGGGCCATGTATCGTGAGATTTTGAGTGAAAACCTCCTTCCATCAGCAAGGGCATTGAAGATGAAATGTGGCTGGGTCTTTCAGCATGACAATGATCCCAAACACACCGCCCGGGCAACGAAGGAGTGGCTTCGTAAGAAGCATTTCAAGGTCCTGGAGTGGCCTAGCCAGTCTCCAGATCTCAACCCCATAGAAAATCTTTGGAGGGAGTTGAAAGTCCGTGTTGCCCAGCGACAGCCCCAAAACATCACTGCATGGAGATCTGCATGGAGGAATGGGCCAAAATACCAGCAACAGTGTGTGAAAACCTTGTGAAGACTTACAGAAAACGTTTGACCTCTGTCATTGCCAACAAAGGGTATATAACAAAGTATTGAGATAAACTTTTGTTATTGACCAAATACTTATTTTCCACCATAATTTGCAAATAAATAAATTAAAAATCCTACAATGTGATTTTCTGGATTTCTTTTTCTCATTTCGTCTGTCATAGTTGAAGTGTACCTATGATGAAAATTACAGGCCTCTCTCATCTTTTTAAGTTGGAGAACTTGCACAATTGGTGGCTGACTAAATACTTTTTTGCCCCACTGTATATTTTTTTGGTCAACAACAACAACAAACACATGTAAAATCTAATACTATCATAACATTGCCATGAGGAGAAAGAGGTATTGCTGTTGAACCAGCCTTTACAGTAGACTTAAGGAAAGGCTTGTCCTAAATGGAACCTGCATGGCTAAGCTTTTATATAAATAGGTAAGTCAGTTAAGAACTCATTCTTATTTACTAATTATATCACCAGACCATCAGACTGTTGAGCAGCTTCTATCACCAGACCATCAAACTGTTGAACAGCTTCTATCACCAGGCCATCAGACTGTTGAACAGC
>QNTS01002058.1:127647-140892 GCA_003317085.1 Hucho hucho
TGACCAAATACTTATTTTCCACCATAATTTGCAAATAAATTCATTAAAAATCCTACAATGTGATTTTCTGGATTTTTTTTCCTCATTTTGTCTGTCATAGTTGAAGTGTACCTATGATGAAAATTACAGGCCTCTCATCTTTTTAAGTGAGAGAACTTGCACAATTGGTGGCTGACTAAATACTTTTTTGCCCCACTGTATATATATACATTGAAGACATTGGAATTTAGCCAAGGATGAATGCACTTTCAATGAGTACTGGTTCATTTTCTCACATTCAACAGCATAAAAAACAAACATCCCATGAGACAGATTGGAGCGATCCAAGAGAAAACTAATGGTTGTACCTTGTCTGACTGGATCAATGGTGACGACATGCCACAGTCAGACCCAGATATTCTTATTTAGACTCAGGGAATTCATGGGGACGGGACAAGGGGTATGAGGGGGGAACAGGACGGGTGGAGAAAATGCAGGACTCGGGGCAGATTTTAAGTTTGTTAATATGGCGCATATTTGTGGTCTACATAACTACCATGTTCTGAATGTATATTAACACACACAACGCCCAAACACACACACACACAGACTTCTTTGTTACTTACAATTAATTTGATGATGAGATGGTAGGTGGTGCGTTGTTGGTGTGCATGTGTGTGGGGTGTGTTTGTGTGCGTGTGTGTATGCGTCACTGTGTTGCGTCGTCTGTGTTAATAATTGCAATATCCACCATCATAGTACGGATATCCACCATCATAGTATGAATGAAGCCTGAGCTGGAATGTGAAGCTAACTGAAGCTGGCTAGCTTTAGAAAACCCTGATTATCAACACCAGACCACTCCTGGTTACTTTGACTATACCATATCAACACCATGTCACTCCTGGTTACCATGACTACACAATATCAACACCATACCACTCCTGGTTACTTTGACTACACAATATCAACACCATACCACTCCTGGTTACTATGACTACACGATATCAACACCATACCACTCCTGGTTACTTTGACTATACCATATCAACACCATGTCACTCCTGGTTACTATGACCACGATATCAACACCATACCACTCCTGGTTACTATGACTACACCATATCAACACCATACCACTCCTGGTTACTATGACTACACCATATCAACACCATACCACTCCTGGTTACTATGACTACACCATATCAACATCATACCACTCATGGTTACTATGACTACACATTATCAACACCACACCACTCCTGGTTACTATGACTACACATTATCAACACCACACCACTCCTGGTTACTTTGACTGCATCCACTTTTCCCAACACCTTCTTCACCATCCTCGTGACTTCAAACAGTTTCCCAAATAAATATCTTTATCCAAAAAACGTACTCCAACAATGAACGATTCATCAGACTTATTTTCCACAAAAATGTTAGCCCTTTTTGTTCCATTCTTGGACTTCACTGTTGTCCACTCATCTTTCTCGCTAATTGTACTCAACGCTCTTTCAGCTTCAAACGACACTTCTGCTTTCACCATCTCACCAAAAAAAAACCTGATTAGATCTAGCTTGTTTCGTGGTGGTGAATACCTGTCATCTAATTGGTGTTATTATCTAGTGTTTAATAGGCCCATCTATCTCCATGTGTGCTGTTAAGGGTCACTGACCTGGGTCACAGCTAATATCACGCTAAATACATACCCCATCGTCACCATAGAAACTAAATATGGTAAACAAACAGGCTGTTAAATAACAATATATCAACAGCGTGAACAACGACATGTCACATTACTAATTGCTTTACTGGGAACACAAAGCAAATGTTAAAGGGGAATTTCACCCTGGGGGAATCTGAGCTTGTTTTCGTCTTGTCTGAGGCATTTTTAGGACAGTGAGATGTGTTTCATACATAATTGCCCCTGGGGAGGAAGGCAGGTCTGGGCTTTGCATGCTGAATGATAGACCCTATGATGGCTTCCGGTCTATAAATGGGGGGGGTGGCTGAAAATAAATGTAGTCCTGCTTTGTGGCATTTTGCAAATTCTCTATGTTATACTGATCTCATTATAGGGGTTTGTGTGTGTAGATATGGTTGTCCTTGTTCGATAGAGACATTGGATGTCTTTCAGCGATGTTCCTATTGGCGGATTCAATGCTAACTATACTAGCTGATACATTTTTTCCAGTCTCTGAAAGACTACAACATTTTGCACATTTATTAAAAATAAAAAACTCTAAAATTACATTAACATAAGTATTCAGACCCTTTACTCAGTACTTTGTTGAAGCAACTTTGGCAGCGATTACAGACTTGAGTCTTCTTGGGTATGATCCTACAAGCTTGGCACACTTGTATTTGGGGAGTTTTTCCCATTCCTCTCTGCAGATCCTCTTAAGCTCTGTCAGGTTGGATGGGGAGCGTTGCTGCACAGGTATTTTCAAGTCTCTCCAGAGATGTTCGATCGGGTTTAAGTCCGGGATCTGGCTGGGCCACTCAAAGACATTCAGAGATTTGTCCCGAAGCCACTACTGCGTTGTCTTGGCTGTGTGCTTAGGGTTGTTATTCTGTTGGAAGGTGAAACTTCACCCAAGTCTATGGTCCTGAGCGCTCTGGAGCAAGCTTTCATAAAGGATCTCTCTGTTCCATTCATCGTTGCCTCTATCCTGACTAGTCTCCCAGTCCCTGCTGCTGAAAAACATCTCCACAGCATGATGCTGCCACCACCATGCTTCACCGTAGAGATGGTGCCAGGTTTCCTCCAGATGTGACGCTTGGCATTCAGGTGCCTTTTGGCAAACTCCAAACTATGCCGTTTACTGAGGAGTGTCTTCCGTATGGCCACTCTACCATAAAGGCCTGATTGGTGGAGTGCTGCAGAGATGGTTGTCCTGGAAGGTTCTCTTATCACCAGAGAGGAACTCTAAAGCTCTGTCGGAGTGACCATCGGGTTCTTGTTTACCTCCCTGACCAAGGCCCTTCTCCCCCCATTGCTCAGTTTAGCCGGGCGATCAGCTCTAGGAAGAGACTTGGTGGTTCCAAACGTTTTCCAATTAAGAAAGATGGAGGCCACTGTGTTCTTGGGAACATCAATGGTTCAGAAATGTTGTTACCCTTCCCCAGATCTGTGCCTCTACAAAATCCTGTCTCTGAGCTCTACGTACAATTTCTTCGATCTCTTGGCTTGGTTTTTGCTCTGACATGCACTGTCAACAGTGGGACCTTATATAGACAGGTGTGTGCATTTCCAAATCATGTAAAATCAATTGAATTTACCACAGGTGGACTCCAATCAAGTTGTGGAAACATCTTAAGGATAATCAATGGGAACAAGATGCACCTGAGCTCAATTTTGAGTCTCAAAGCAAAGGGTCTGAATACTTATGTAAATAAGGTATTTCTGTTTTTGCATTTAATAAATGCAGAAATTTCTAAAAAAACATTTTTGTCATTGCGGGTATTGTGTGTAGACTGCTGAGGATTAATACATATTTTTTATAAGGCTGTAACTTAACAAAATGTGGAAAAAGTCAAGGGGTCTGAATACTTTCCGAAGTCACTGTATTTTTGTCTTACAGACAGTACCGTGTGGTGCCTAGGCTTCTTCCTAGAGTGGATTCTAGATGGAGAGAAACATAATTCCTTTGCCTGCTTGTGTCATTTTAGCAGAAGTCTATCCCGTGAACTGTATCCCTCTCGATGGATTGGACATTATGCTGGATATCAAGCAGAAGATGACTCAAGGGGAGCTGAATGGCCGTTTGATCATCCCACAGCTGTACAAGTATATTGTATTTTCTACTGTATGTTTGGTGAATGGCTATTTCATCATGACCACCTCTCCCTACCTCTGCTGATCACCAGTTGCCGCATTTAATGATGACAGACATCTGTCTTGATCAATGAGAAAATACTTGAAATAGACAAGATGGTGGCATACACATTGATACTTCATGTAGAAAAAATATATATTTATTTAAAAAAAATAAGCCTCCCCCTTTTTCCTCCAAACATAACAATGGTCACTATGGCAAAACATTTATATATTTTTGTTTCATCAGACCAGAGGAAAGATGCACATGGGACAAAGATCCAAAAAGTACGATCTTTGTGCAGTTGCAAACCGTAGTCTGGCTTTTTTATGGCGGTTTTGGAGCAGTGGCTTCTTCCTTGCTGAGCGGCCTTTCAGGTTATGTCGATATAGGACTCGTTTTGCAGTGGATATAGATACTTTTGTACCTGTTTCCTCCAGCATCTTCGAAAGTCATTTGCTGTTGTTCTGGGATTGATTTGCACTTTTCGCACCAAAGTACGTTCATCTCTAGGAGACAGAACGCATCTCCTTCCTGAGCGGTATGACGGCTGCGTGGTCCCATTGTGTTCATACTTGCGTACTATTGTTTGTACAGATGAATGTGGTACCTTCAGGTGTTTGAAAATTGCTCCCAATGATGAACCAGACTTGTGGAGGTCTACAATTTTTTCTTAGGTCTTGGCTGATTTCTTTTGATTTTCCCATGATGTCAAGCAGAGGCACTGAGATTGAAGGTAGGCCTTGGAATACATCCACAGGTACACCTACAATTGACTCAAATTATGTCAATTAGCCCACTGGAAATGTGATACAGTGAATTATAAGTGAAATAATCTCTCTGTAAACAATTGGAAAAATGACTTGTGTCATGCACAAAGTAGATGTCCGAACCGACCTGGTAGTTTGTTAACAAGACGTTGGTGGAGTGGTTGAAAAATGAGTTTTAATGACTCCAACCTAAGTGTATGTAAACTTCCGACTTCAACTGTACATATCTTCTGTGAATCCATAAAGGCAGAAAACTTTCAAAGATTGATAGAAAATATCCATATTTATTTTATGGTGGTTCTACATAGTGTTATCTGTCTTATGCATAGTGTTATCTGTCTTATGCCATTTTTTCCACTAATTGGTCTTTTGACAAATCACATCAGATTTCTTTTCAGAACTGATGTGATTGGTCAATAGACCAATTAGCTTAACACTGGCTTGGGTTGCAGCTTAGTCAACTCATGAGTCAAAGACATGGTGTGTCTGTGAGCAATGTTGGCAGACAGCACAATAGATGTCTGTGTAAGGGCTCTGTGAAGGCATCCTAACTCAATGCTTCTCTACATACTTTAGTCAGGATCCTCACGCAGTACTGCCTGGCGCCTGCAAACTGCCTTACCACAGACTGCCGCAAGACATAATAGTGGTTTTGACTGGTGGTAGAAGCTAATAGTCTCTTGAAGGGCTTCTCTCTCTGTCGGCTGGAAGATTTCCAGGAAATGTCCAGCTTTCGCAGTTTTTGTGTCAGTTAGAGGTGTAATACAGGATGATCAGTTAGCTTACATTCATTACTTCTTTACCCAAGCAGACAACTTCTAGTACCATCGAAGTGAATAGTTGAGTGACGAAATGAAATCATGTTTCTGTTGCCAAATATAATGTGAAGTGTTGATGAATAAATGCGTTTTAACAAGCAACATATCTAGCCTAATAATCTGCAAATCAAGTCACATCTCATAATGCCGTGTAACACCCTGATACAGTTCCTTCGGAAAGTATTCATGCCCCTTGACTTATTCCACATTTTGCTGTGTTACAACCTGAGTTCAAAAAATATGAAATATATTTTTTTCTCACCCATCTACTCACAATAGCCCATAATGACCAAGTAAATTTTTTTGTTGTTGAAATTGTTGCTAATTTATTGAAAATGAAATAAAGAAATACTGTATCTAATTTACATAAGTATTCACACCCCTGAGTCAATACATTTTAGAATCACCTTTGGCAGCCCTTAAAGCTGTGAGTCGTTCTGGGTAAGTCTCTAAGAGATTTGCACACCTGGATTGAACAACATTTGCCCATTTTCTTTTCAAAATTCTTCAAGCTCTGTCAAATTGGTAGTTGATCATTGCTGGACAACCATTTTTAAGTCTTGCTATGGATTTACAAGCAGATTTAAGTCAAAACTGTAACTCGGCCACTCAGGAACATTCACTGTCTTCTTGGTAAGGAACTACAGTGTAGATTTGGCCTTGTGTTTTAGGTTATTGTCCTGCTGAAAGGTAAATTCATCTCTCAGTGTCTGGTGGAAAGCAGACTGAACCAGGTTTTCCTCCAGGATTTTACTTGTGCTTAGCTCCATTACACATTTTTTTTAATCCTTTTTATCCCCAGTCCTGAACAACAGCAAGCATACCCACAACATGATGCAGCCACCACTATGCTTGAAAATATGGAGAGTGTTATTCAGTCATGTGTTGTATAGGATTTGCCACAAACATAACACTTTTTATTCAGGACAAAAAGTTAATTGCTTTGCCACATTTTTTGCAGAATTACTTTACTGCAGGTGTGTCAAACTCCACAGAGGGCTGCAGATTTGTGGTTCTTCCTTTTTCCTTTAATTTAAGCCCTAGGGGGAGTTGAGGGGAGTTCCTTACCAATTACTGACCTTCATTCATTAATCAAGTACAAGGGTGGAGCAAAAACCCGCAGACACTCGGCACTCCGTGGAATGAGTTTGACACATGCTTTATTTAGTGCCTTGTTGCAAACAGGTCACATATTTTGGAATATTTTTTGTCTGTACAAGCTTCCTTCTTTTCACTCTTTTCACTCTAATTATGTTATTATTGTAACTACAATATTGCTGATCCATCCTAATTTATGTCCTATCACAAAAATTTTACTTTTCAAAGTCACCATTGGCCTCATGGTTAAACCTCTTAAGGATAATTGGGGCGCTAGCGCCCCATTCCCGACACTACCCAGAGAAATGTAAGGCGCCAAATTCAAAATCCAAAAGTTGAATTATAAAACATTCATCAATATACAAGTGTTGCATAGTCATCAAAAGCTTAGAGTCTTGGCAATATCACAGCGTTGTCAGATTTCCGAAAGGCTTTTCGGCGAAAGCACAACATTTGATTGTTTGAGGATAGCACCTCACATATTTTATACATTAGCATAAATCCATAACCAGTGCGGGTCTCACAAAACACATATAAGAGCTAAAATAAATCGTTTACCTTTGATGATCTTCTGCTGAGGGCAATCCGAAGTGTCCAACCAAGACAATCCATGTTCCTGTTGTTAGAAAAAGTCATTGTTCATATCCATAAATCTCCGTTTGGTTGGCGCGTTATGTTCAGAAAATCCACAGTCTACTCGCCCATTGTACATTGAAGAGAAAGCGTTCAAATTATACCTATCAACTTTTCCCAAACAAATCAAACATCATTTATAATGTATCCTTAGGTATACTTTTATGCATATTAACGATTCAATTTCACACGAATAGTATCCTAAATGATAGAAAAGGAAAATACAGAGGAACGCGCACAAGGTCTCGCGCACAAAAAACTACAGTGACTTCCTTACTCCTCTTACATATTCTTCTTCTATTCTGTGATCTTCCATGATAAACACATGAAACCTTGTCTAAAGACTGTTGACATCTAGTGGAAGCCATAGGTACTGCAATCTGGGTCCTATTTTACTGAGAATCCCATAGACAGCCATTGAAATTGAGGGCATGTCACAAAAACAAAACTTCTGGACAGAAATTCCTCGGGTTTTTGCCTGCCATATCAGTTCTGTTATACTCACAGATATTATTTTAACAGTTGTAGAAACTTCAGAGTGTTTCCTATCCAATGGCACTAATTATGTGCATATCCTAGTTTCTTGGCCTGAGTGGCAGGCATTTTACTTTAGGCATGCAAGACTCTCCAAACTTCCAAATACTGCCCCGGTGCCTGGAGAGATTAAAGGATGCCTGTATCGTTGTAGTGACTGGGTACATTGATACACCATCCAAAGTGTAATTTATAACTTCACCATGCTCAAAGAGATATTCAATGTCTGTTTTTATTTTATTTTTACCTATCTACCAATACGTGCCCTTCTTTGCGAGGCATTGGAAAATCTCCTTGATCTTTGTAGCTTAATCCGTGTTTGAAATTCACTGCTCGACTGAGGGACCTTAAAGATAATTGTATGTATGGGGTACAGAGATTAAGTAGTCATAAAAAAATCATGTTAAACACTATTACTGCACACTTTGTGAAGCCATGCAACTTATTATGTGACTTATTAATTTTATTGGTCACATACACATGGTTAGCAGATGTTAATGCGAGTGTAGCGAAATGCTTGTGCTTCTAGTTCCGACAGTGCAGTAATATCTAACAAGTAATCTAACAAATTCACAATGACTACCTTAAACACACAAATGTAAAGGGATAAATAAGAATATGGACATATAAATATATGGATGAGTGATGGCCGTGCGGCATAGGCAAGACGCAGTAGATGGCATAGAATACAGTATATACATATGAGATGAGAATGGTAGGATATGTAGACAGTATTAAAATCTCTTAAGGATACGCCCCTTTAAAAAAATGTTTTCCCTAAAATGACATACCCAAATCTAACTGCTTGTAGCTCAGGCCCTGAAGCAAGGATATGCATATTCTTGGTACCATTTGAAAGGAAACACTTTGAAGTTTGTGGAAATGTAAAAGGAACATAAGAGCATACAACACAATAGATCTGGTTTTTGTACCATCATCTTTGAAATGCAAGAGAAAGGCTATAATGTATTATTCCATCCAAGGTGCAATTTAGATTTGGCCAAAGTTTTAGACTGATCAAATGAACCATTGCATTTCTGTTAAAAAGTTTGTATCAAGACTACCCAAATGTGCCTAATTTGTTTATTAATAACTTTTCATGTTCAAAATTGTGCACTCTCCTCAAGCAATAGCATGGCGTTCTTTCACTGTAATAGCTACTGTAAATTGGACAGTGTAGTTAGATTAACAATAATTTAAGCTTTCTGCCAATATCAATATCTTGCTACTTTCAACCTCATGCTAATCGCATTAGCCTACGTTAGCTCAACTATCCCGTGGAAGGGACACCGATCCCGAAGTTTTAAAGTGGCGTAATTTAAATGACTTGTGATACCTTTATTAAATCCATTTATTGCATTTATTAAAGTGACAAGAGATTTGAGACTGTATTTTGGCAGCAGCCACTCTATGTTAGTGATGGCTGTTTAACAGTCTGATGGCCTTGAGATAGAAGCTGTTTTTCAGTCTCTCGGTCCCAGCTTTGATGCACGTGTACTGACCTCGTCTTCTGGATGATAGCGGGGTGAACAGACAGTGGCTCGGGTGGTTGTTGTCCTTGATGATCTTTTTGGCCTTCCTGTGACATCGGGTGCTGTAGGTGTCCTGGAGGGCAGGTAGTTTACCCCCGGTGATGCGTTGTGGAGACCGCACCACCCTCTGGAGAGTCTTGCAGTTGTGGGCAGAGCAGTTGCCGTACAAGGCAGCCCGACATGATGCTCTCGATTGTGCATCTGTAAAAGTTTGTGTGTGTTTTAGGTGACAAGACAAATTTCTTCATTCTCCTGAGGTTGAAGAGGCGCTGTTGCGCCTTCTTCACCACGCTGTCTGTGTGGGTGGACCATTTCAATTTGTCCGTGATGTGTACGCCGAGGAACTTAAAACTTTCCACCTTCTCCACTACTGTCCCGCCGATGTGGATGGAGGGATGCTCCCTCTACTGTTTCCTGAAGTCCACAATGTTTACAAAGGGGGGAATACTTATTGACTCAAGACATTCAAGCTTTTCATTGTTTTATTAATTTGTAAAAGTTTCAAAAAACATAATTCCACTTTGACATTATGGGGTATTGTGTGTAGTCCAGTGACAAAAAAAAGCACATTTATTCAATTTCAAATTCAGTCTGTAATATAACAAAATGTGGAAAAAGTAAAGGGGTGTGATTACTTTCTGAAGGCACTGTGTGTGTTGGGAGGGAAATAGAGAGGATTAATAAGGGCCGTCTGTGAGAGGTTATGTGGTTATGGATAGTTGTGAGATGCCACAGGATGTTTGTGTGTGGCGGTATGGGAAAATGGAATTGTGATGTTAGCGAATAGCTCGGGACAATAATGAAATCAGGCACCTCTCCAAAGCAGTTGGGGAGTACTTTAATTTAGATCTTAAATCATTTGGAAAAATAAATATATATGTGTCAACTATAATCAAATAAATAAAGCATGCAATACATATTTAATAATATGCATAATTAATAGTTTTAGCTTGCAGGGGAGTCCTCTGCAGTAGGCCACATGCAGAATAGGAGAAGTATGAAATAACACATAAAGTGAGAGACCATTACAGTAGTTTGAAATGTGTTTGAAAGTTATCAAAATGAATTTCAATAATAATAGCAGATCAATGTTTTTTTTTATAAGAGCAGATTCTAATGTGCCGCCATGCTGGGAGTCTCATGACCAGAGTTGCAAAGCGGAAACTCCAGTAATTTTGGTGATTAACAGAAAATCTTTGGCAATATATCATAACTTCTGTAATTATTACTTGAATAAAGTAAATTAAAATGTATTCATATATAGTAAATATTTTTTATATCTGTGTCCATATTGTCCATGAGTTTCTAGTAGAGAAACTAGATGGTTCAAGAAAAAAATTGCTTAATTAATGAAAAAAGCATCTAATTAACAATGGCAATATTTTCAATCACCTCGGCTACTCGTTCAACTATTGACTTTTTCACAACTGCCACCAGTTTGACGCCAAAACATTGACAACAAATACATATTGACATAGTAAAATAAATAAGTGGGTAAAAAATATATGAAGGGTATTTCGTGATGAAACTCTCGTATTAAACACCAATGGTATTCACTAAGTTGATGGTTTATATTTAGGATAATGTTTTACAGCTATGTCATTCTATTTTTATTTTAAAATCAACTTATTACATTAGTTCATATATTTGACATGTGATAAGCCCCTACCTACATAATACCTAAATTACGTCGACTAGCCTGTACCCCTGCACACTGACTCAGTACCGGTACCCCCTGTGTATCGCCTGAAGTATCCAAATGGGCCACTAGATGTCGTGTGATAGATTACACCAAAATCCTTGAAAGTGTTTACTGGTAAACTTCGACCGTTTCCAGTAATATACAGTAACCTCTCTTTGCAACTCTAGCCATGACATGTGAAATTGAAAGTTTTGTCCTCTCTACTAATTGTTATTCTATTTTTGAACCGTTGTTTGTCTCGTCAACTCTACCTATTCCACACAGGAACCAATGGATAATTAGCAAATCATAAAAAATGTTCACAGAGCACAACACCCCCAATTAGAGTGAATGAAGGCCACTCTGCTCACTGTGCCCTTCTGTGTGTGCTTGCGTGCCTGTGTGTACTGTACCTGCGTGCCTATGTGTTTACCTGCGTGCCTGTGTGTACTGTACCTGCGTGCCTATGTGTTTACCTGCGTGCCTGTGTGTACTGTACCTGCGTGCCTGTGTGTACTGTACCTGCGTGCCTATGTGTTTACCTGCGTGCCTGTGTGTACTGTACCTGCGTGCCTGTGTTTACCTGCCTGCCTGTGTGTACTGTACCTGTGTGCCTATGTGTTTACCTGCGTGCCTGTGTGTATTGTACCTGCGTGCCTATGTGTTTACCTGCGTGCTTGTGTGGGTACCAGTGGCAGTCAGTGCCATTTATGATGAGGGAGGACGATAAAAAATAAAAAATATATATAATCAATTACAGGAGAATGTCCTTATTTCTATTACAGCATGTTGGATGACTGTCATTCATATTCCATTCACCAAGTTCAATGTAACAGCGATAGGTTAAGGCTACTATATGATAATCACATTTTCCCTATACCCATCATGAGGTTGCTACAACCTAGCCTATGATTGAAAGTTTACAACGTGGGTGCACACAGGTCGAGAGAGCTTTTGGACAGTGACACATGGACAGACAGTGACAGGTTCAATACTGCCTTGCACACTCTTTCCTGCATCTAGCTTATTTAGGGTGTAATTATTAATCAAATCAAATTTTATTTGTCACATACACATGGTTAGCAGATGTTAATGCGAGTGTAGCGAAATGCTTGTGCTTCTAGTTCCGACCATGCAGTAGTATCTAACAAGTAACCTAACAAATTCACAACAGCTACCTTATACACACAAAAGTAAAGGAATGAATACTAGTATGTACATATAAATATATGGATGAGCGATGGCTGACCGGCATAGGCAAGATGCAGTAGATGGTACGGAGTACAGTATATACACATATGAGATGAGTAATGTAGGATATGTAAACATTATATAAATGGCATTGTTTAAAGTGGCTAGTGATACATTTATTTCATCCAATTTTTAGTTATTAAAGTGGCTAGAGATTTGGGTCGATGGCCGAACGGCATAGGCAAGATTCAGTAGATGGTTTAGAGTACAGTGTATACATTTGATATGAGTATGTCGGATATGTAAACATTATATACAAAATTGTTTAAAGTGGCTAGTGATACATTTGTTACATCCAATTCCTATGTTTTAAGTGGCTAGAGATTTAAGTCAGTATGTTGGCAGCAGCCACTCAATGTTAGTGATGGCTGTTTAACAGTCTGATGGCCTTGAGGTAGAAGCTGTTTTTCAGTCTCTCGGTCCCAGCTTTGATGCACCTGTACTGACCTCGCCTTCTGGATGATAACGGGGTGAACAGGCAGTGGCTCGGGTGGTTGTTGTCCTTGATGATCTTTTTGGCCTTCCTGTGACATCTGGTGGTGTAGGTGTCCTGAAGGGCAGGTAGTTTACCCCCGGTGATGCGTTGTGCAGTCCTCACTACCCTCTGGAGAGCCTTACGGTTGTGGGCGGAGCAGTTGCCGTACCAGGCGGTGATACAGCCCGACAGGATGCTCTCGATTGTGCATCTGTAGAAGTTTGTGAGTGATTTTGGTGACAAGCCGAATTTCTTCAGCCTCCTGAGGTTGAAGAGGCGCTGTTGCGCCTTCTTCACCACGCTGTCTGTGTGGGTGGAACAATTCAGTTTGTCCGTGATGTGTACGCCGAGGAACTTAAAACTTTCCACCTTCTCCACTACTGTCCCGTCGATGTGGATAGGGGGGTGCTCCCCCTCCTGTTTCCTATTAGTCCAATAGTAAACGAAAGTTTGTATTGGACAAATTCAGGTATTTTCATTCCTTTTTTGTTTGCCTCCGTTGAAGAAACGTTTTTCAACAGAGAGAGACAGAGAGACAGAGAGAGAGACAGACAGAGATACAGAGAGACAGAGAGACAGACGGAGAGACAGAGAGAGAGAGAGAGACAGACAGAGAGACAGACAGACAGAGAGACAGACAGACAGAGAGA
>QNTS01002058.1:152715-164326 GCA_003317085.1 Hucho hucho
CATTTGTCTGTGAGTGAAACAGAACGGATATGGCAGGCAAAACCCCGAGGAATTTCTGTCCTGGAAAAAGTGATTTTGACACATTGCTCATTTGGGAACCCCTCCCTCATGAAAATGACCATATAAGGGCATATGAATGCAGTACACATCGCTTCCTTATGATGTCAGCAGCCTCGCGACGGTGTTTCCCTCCATTTTGGATGAAGTTATAAAAACAGGAGTTGACGGACAGTATTTAGACCAGAGAAAACGACCAAACAAGTGGGTCCCCCCTTGATGTCAACAGTACCCAGGGCGCGCGCCCGAGAAGTCGCGCAGTGTCTTATTTACCGTCTTTAGAGCTCAGTTTATATTCCGGTTGATTTATAATAGTAAATATACGTAAAAGTGTTCCTAAGGATACATTTAAAACTATGTTTGAATGTTCTTGGACAAGTTTATAGGTATAAGATGAACGAGTTCGCGCCACGTTTCAATGGACTAGTGGAGGCTGTCGTTTCTGACTATGACACGCGAACCAAATGGAGACCCACCGCTCCCTGTCTAGTTAAATAAATAATGAATGCTTCACTATCACTTTTAAAGTTTTTGAGTCATATCAAGATAAATTACTGGAAAGCTATCACAAATGACTCTCTCTATTCCCCCTATAATTGACATATTTGCCAACATTTGTTTTATCATACAGTACAGACACCGTTTACACAGTGCCAGTGTCACCTGGCTGAGAGAACCAGGGCTCTCAAAGGGCAGGCCTGGCCATCTGGACGGACTTTCAGCAGAGGTTAATGCCACGACATCATCATTACCCGACACATTGGAGTTTAGCAAAGGTTACAAGGATTCACCGCAATTATCTGCTGCAACACATGTAGGAAATATGGCTCCAATGACGGAACACAGCTATGGGAATCTAGCCAATTACCAAAACCAATATGTCACATATAGTGGGTAGTACAACTAATTACTGAGAGAAGGCTTTAGTCAACACATAACGACATGATGGATTTAGTTAGTTAGACATACTGTATGTTAGTAATGAAATTGGTAGCTAACACTTTCGATATCATAATATTCCCTACTAGACACATATGATAGACATCAGCGCACATAAGAATAAGATGAACCTGGAAAATATCTGTCATTGGGTTTAGCAACACATTTAAAGATGAACATTGTTGACTCGCATTAGCCGTTATGTCCAAACATGAGAACAGTGGTCTGTTGGGTTGAGATGATGATGGATCTGATTGATCCCACTGAATGCATCATACATACAGCACACACAGTCTGGTCTCCTCTCCAGGTCTCCTCACAAGACCTGCTATGTCTATTTCATTTGAACTGTGCAAATGGAAGAGTGTATCACATCATAATTATGTCAATGTGGAACTCAAATAAAAAAAAATTGTTGAGGAGTTTGATATTCATACTCATCGGCAGGCAGGGGTAAACATGACGCCTTGTTAGAACATAACCTACATCACTTAGCACCATGGTTGTTTTACAGGTACTGTCACGTCCTGGCCATAGATAGAGCAGCCAAAAAGGGCTATGGTGTTTTTGGTCAGGACGTGATCAGGGGTTTTTGTTCTAGGGTGTGTATTTCTTTGTTTGGTTTCGTTAATGGTTCCCAATTAGAGGCAGCTGAGTTTCGTTACCTCTAATTGGGGACCATATTTAAGTTTGTAAATTCCCCACTGATTTCGTGGGTCATTGTTTGTATTTCTGTGTGTGTGCCTGTGTTGTGCCACACCAGCGTTACGCCACACCAGTGTTATGGTCTTTTCATTGTTTGTTGTTTTTGCCAGTTTCACTACGTAATTAAAGTATGTATACTAGAACCCTCGCTGCATCTTGGTCCGCTCCTGTTGAAGATCGTGACAGAATGACCCACCATAATAGGACCAAGCAGCGGGGTCATCGGGAATCCTGGACATGGGAGGAGATCCTGAACGGAAAGGGACCCTGGAGGCAGGCTGGGGAGTATCACCGTACCAGGGAGGAGTTGGAGGCAGCTAGGGCGGAAAGGCAGCATTATGAGGGAACACGGCTGGCAAGGAAGCCCGAGAGGCAGCCCCTAAAAAATGTTTTGGGGGGGGCACACGGGGAGTTTGGTTGAGCCAGGTTGGAGACCTGTGCCAACTCCCCGTGCTTACCAGAGAGAGCGTCGTACTGGTCAGGCACCGTGTTATGCGATGAAGCGCACGGTGTCTCCAGTGCGCGTTCACAGCCCGGTGCGCGACATTCCAGCTCCCCGCATCTGTCGGGCTAGGGTGAGCTTTCAGCCTGGAAGGAGGGTGCTGGCTCAGCGCTCTTGGTCTCCAGTGCGCCTCCTCGGACCAGAATGTTCTACGCCGGCTCTGCGCACTGTGTCTCTGGTGCATCTCCACAGCCTAGTACGTCCTGTCCCTGCTCCACGCACCAGGTCCCCTGTGCGCCTTCAGAGCCCGGCACGACCTGTTCCTGCTCCATGCATCAGGTCCCCTGTGCGCATCCAGAGCCCGGCACGTCCTGTCCCTGCTCCACGCATCAGGTCCCCTGTGCGCATCCAGAGCCCGACACGTCCTGTTCCTGCTCCACGCATCAGGTCCCCTGTGCGCATCCAGAGCCCGACACGTCCTGTTCCTGCTCCACGCATCAGATCCCCTGTACGCATTCAGAGCCCGGCACGGCCTGTTCCTGCTCCACGCACCAGGTCCCCTGTGTGCCTTCAGAGCCCGGCACGACCTGTGCCTGCTCCATGCACCAGGTCCCCTGTGCGCCTTCAGAGCTCGGCACGTCCTGTTCCTGTTCCACGCACCAGGTCACCTGTGCGCCTTCAGAGCCCAGCAAGTCCTGTCCCTGCTACACACATCAGGTCCCCTGTGCGCATCCAGAGCCCGGCACGTCCTGTCCATGCTCCACGCATCAGGTCCCCTGTGCGCATCCAGAGCCCGGCACGGCTTGTTCCTGCTCCACGCATCAGGTCCCCTGTGCGCATCCAGAGCCCGGCACGGCCTGTACCTGCTCCACGCATCAGGTCTCCTGTGCGCATCCAGAGCCCGGCAAGTCCTGTTCCTGCTCCACGCATCAGGTCCCCTGTGCGCATCCAGAGCCCGGTACGTCCTGTTCCTGCTCGACGCATCAGGTTCCCTGTGCGCATCCAGAGCCCGGTACGTCCTGTTCCTGCTCGACGCATCAGGTTCCCTGTGCACATCCAGAGCCCGGCACGTCCTGTTCCTGCTCGACGCATCAGGTTCCCTGTGCGCATCCAGAGCCCAGCACGGCCTGTCCCTGCTGCACGCATCAGGTCCCCTGTGCACATCCAGAGCCCGGCAAGTCCTGTTCCTGTTCCACGCATCAGGTTCCCTGTGCGCATCCAGAGCCCGGCACGGCCTGTCCCTGCTGCACGCATCAGGTCTCCTGTGCGCAGTCAGAGCCGGGCACGTCCTGTTTCGGCTCCACCCGCTGGGCCTCCAGTGCGTCTTCTCGTGCCAGTTCGGCCCGCACTGGAGCCGCCGCCAAAGGCGAAGACCCACCCGAGAAACCCCCCCAATGACTTTTGGTCGCGGTCGGAGTCCGTGCCTTTGGGGGGGGTACTGTCACATCCTGGCCATAGATAGAGCAGCCAAAAAGGGCTATGGTGTTTTTGGTCAGGACGTGATCAGGGGTTTTTGTTCTAGGGTGTGTATTTCTTTGTTTGGTTTCGTTAATGGTTCCCAATTAGAGGCAGCTGAGTTTCCTTACCTCTAATTGGGGACCATATTTAAGTTTGTAAATTTCCCACTGATTTCGTGGGTCATTGTTTGTATTTCTGTGTGTGTGCCTGTGTTGTGCAACACCAGCGTTACGCCACACCAGTGTTATGGTCTTTTCATTGTTTGTTGTTTTTGCCAGTTTCACTACGTAATTAAAGTATGTATACTGGAACCCTCGCTGCATCTTGGTCCGCTCCTGTTGAAGATCGTGACAGGTACAGCTAAATCACTTAGCAGCATGGTTGTTTTACAGGTACGGCTAAATCACTTAGCAGCATGGTTGTTTTACAGGTACGGCTAAATCACTTAGCAGCATGGTTATTTTTCAGGTACGGCTAAATCACTTAGCAGCATGGTTGTTTTACAGGCACGGCTAAATCACTTAGCAGCATGGTTGTTTTACAGGCACGGCTAAATCACTTAGCAGCATGGTTGTTTTACAGGTACGGCTAAATCACTTAGCACCATGGTTGTTTTACAGGCACGGCTAAATGACTTAGCAGGATGGTTGTTTTACAGGTATGGCTAAATCACTTAGCAGCATCGTTGTTTTACAGGCACGGCTAAATGACTTAGCAGCATGGTTGTTTTACAGGTACGGCTAAATCACTTAGCAGCATGGTTGTTTTACAGGTACGGCTAAATCACTTAGCAGCATGGTTGTTTTACAGGCACGGCTAAATCACTTAGCAGCATGGTTGTTTTACAGGCACGGCTAAATCACTTAGCAGCATGGTTGTTTTACAGGTACGGCTAAATCACTTAGCACCATGGTTGTTTTACAGGTACGGCTAAATCACTTAGCAGCATGGTTGTTTTACAGGTACGACTAAATCACTTAGCAGCATGGTTGTTTTACAGGTACAACTAAATCACTTATTACCATGGTTAAATATGAAAAAACAAGACTGTCACATCGAACCAAGTATGGATGTTCCCTTTGTCTTTAAACAAAATCTCAGTGTCAGGATACTTCCCAGTTTGTGCCAAGGTGTAAAATGTTTAATTGGTATTTTTTTGGGGGGGGGGTAGATCATCTGTAATTGCAGATTGGTTGCAGCTTCCATCATTGTAATTGTCTGCATCACTTCCAGTCCCCCATATATGTTTTAATACACATTACGATTCAAAAGTTTGGGGTCACTTAGAAATGTCCTTGTTTTTGAAAGAAAAGCTATTTTTTTTGTCCATTTAAAATAACATCAAATTGATCAGAAATACAGTGTAGACACTGTTAATGTTGTAAATGACTATTGTAGTTGGAATTGACAGATTTCTTTATGGAATATCTACATAGGCCCGTTATCATCAACCATGGCACGTTGTGTTAGCTAATCCAAGTTGATCATTTTAAAAGGCTAATTGATCATTAGAAAACCATTTTGCAATTATGTTAGCACAGCTGAAAACTGTTCTGATTAAAGAAGCTGGCCTTCTTTGGACTAGTAGAGTATATGGAGAATCAGCATTTGTGGGTTCGATTACAGGCTCAAAATTGGCCAGGAACTAGAAAAGGGAGTGGGAGGCCCCGGTGCACAACTGAGCAAGAGGACATGTCCATTAGAGTGTCTAGTTTTAGAAACCGACGCCTCACAATTCCTCAACTGGCAGCTTCATTAAATAGTACCAGCAAAACACCAGTCTCAACGTCAACAGTGAAGAGGCGACTCCAGGACGCTGGCCTTCTAGGCAGAGCTGAAAAGAAAAAGCCATATCTCAGACTGGCCAACAAAAATAAAAGATTAAGATGGGCAATACATACACACACACATATATATCATTTATTACCCTCTAACCCTACCACCCCTCCCCCAATTGGAGCAAACTAGTGAACAACAACACTTAGGCCTGTATTGCCAGCTTATACATACTACAGTTGAAGTCAGAAGTTTACATACACTTAGTTTGGAGTCATTAAAACTCATTTTTACACCACTCCACACATTTCTTGTTAACAAACTATAGTTTTGGCAAGTTGGTTAGGACATCTACTTTGTGCATGACACAAGTCATTTTTCCAACAATTGTTTACAGACAGAATATTTCACTTATAATTCACAGTATCACAATTCCGGTGGGTCAGAAGTTTACATACACAAAGTTGACTGTGCCTTTAAACAGCTTGGAAAATTATGTTATGGCTTTAGAAGCTTCTGATAGGCTAATTGACATCATTTGAGTTAATTGGAGGTGTACCTGTGGATGTATTTCAAGGCCTACCTTCAAGTGCCTCTTTGCTTGACATCATGGGAAAATCGAAAGAAATCAGCCAAGACCTCAGAAAACTTTTTTAGACCTCCACAAGACTGGTTCACCCTTGGGAGCAATTTTCAAACACCTGAAGGTACCATGTATAAACAATAGTACGCAAGTATAAACACCATGGGACCACACAGCCGTCATACTGCTCAGGAAGGAGATGTGTTCTATCTCCTAGAGATTAACATACTTTGGTGCGAAAAGTGCAAATCAATCCCAGAACAACAGCAAAGGACCTTGTGAAGATGCTGGAGGAAACGGGTACAAAAATATCTATATCCACAGTAAAACGAGTCCTATATCGACATAACCTGAAAGGCCGCTCTGCAAGGAATAAGCCACTGCTCCAAAACCGCCATAAAAAAGCCAGACTACGGTTTGCAACTGCACACGGGGACAAAGATCAGACTTTTTGGAGAAATGTCCTACGGTCTGATGAAACAAAAATAGAACTGTTTGGCCATAATGACCATCGTTATGTTTGGAGGAGAAACGGGTAGGCTTGCAAGCCGAAGAACACCATCCCAACCGTGAAGCATGAGGGTGGCAGCATCATGTTGTGGGGGTGCTTTGCTGCAGGAGGGACTGGTGCACTTCACAAAATAGATGTAATCAAGAGGAAGGAAAATGATGTGGATATATTGAAGCAACAGCTCAAAACATCAGTCAGGAAGTTACATTTTTGTTCCTCAAAAATGCAGTGTTTGATATACCATTTTGGAGTGAAGTTTTGCTACATAAATCCGAATCCAGGTGGTCAGTCACATATGTGACAGAGATTAAAATCCTTTAGAAATGTAGAAAGAGGGGGACTCCAATAGTAACTACTATGGTTGGTTGCTAATATGACTAGGATTGTGCCTTTGGCTTCTGGACAATGAAAGAAAGTTGATAAGAAAACCGAAACAGGAGAGAAATGCTGGTTAATGGCATGAGGGAGTCTTTATCAAATAATTGCCTCCACGTTTCTATGGTTGGATGTTTGCAAGTCTACTTTGAAGCAAGGTAAGACATTATTTGAACTAAAGTAAAACGTTCAGGTTTCAAAAAATTATACTGCCTCAAGCTCACATTGCAAAGTGGTGGATGATGTGCTGATAGTCAATGGTAGGCAGGCTATAGCCTACACATCCTAATGGCCAATGAGAGGCGTGCTTTACGAGTTGGGATTGAGAAATAAAAAATTGCTCCTTTTTAATTGTAGACACCAATGTTTTTACACACGATTGCATTTAGAATTTTTATTTGTTGCACAATGACAAAAGCAGGTTTCACTCAAGTTGACTGCAGGCTTTTTAAGAAGCTACTCTGTATGCTGTCTGACAGGTGGTAGGATATTCCTCTCCTCTAACTAGGCTCTGTATGCTGTCTGACAGGTGGTAGGATATTCCTCTCCTCTAACTAGGCTCTGTATGCTGTCTGACAGGTGGTAGGATATTCCTCTCAAACAAGGCTTGTATGCAGTGCTCATGTGATAAATAAAATGCATGACGACTAACGAAAAAATACGTGTTCCAGATAATTCCACACGGTTATGCAAATTAAACTATATACTGATAAGCACGACCAGTCAAATGTATTTTTGCCAGCTAACCGATTAACGGTTAACAGTTAACATCCCTATTTCCAACACTTTGAGACTTTTGGCAGGCCACCAAAGTCCAATGTACTGTAGCTCGAATGAAAGAGTTGAATGAGTTAATGAATGAGTTGGAGTCTGTGTCCCTTTCAATTTGTTGAATATCTCTCTGTTTGGAATCTCTGTCTGGTCTGTCTCTCTGTTTGGAATCTCTGTCTGGTCTGTCTCTCTGTCTGGTCTCTGTCTGGCCTCTCTGTCTGGCCTCTCTGTCTGGCCTCTCTGTCTGGCCTCTCTGTCTGGCCTCTCTGTCTGGACCCTCTGTCTGGTCTCTCCGTATGAAATCTCCGTCTGGTCTGTCTGTCTGGTCTCTCCGTCTGGACTCTCCGTCTGGACTCTCCGTCTGGTCCCTCCGTCTAAACTCTCCGTCTGGTCTCTCCGTCTGGACTCTCTGTCTGGTCCGTCTGTCTGGTCCGTCTGTCTGTCTGGTCTCTCTGTCTGGTCTCTCTGTCTGATCTCTCTGTCTGGTCTCTCTGTCTGGTCTCTCCGTCTGGACTCTCCGTCTAGACTCTCCTTCTCTTTCTGGAATCTCCGTCTGGTCTCTCTGTCTGGTCTCTCTGTCTGGACTCTCCGTCTAGACTCTCCTTCTCTTTCTGGTCTCTCCATCTGGTCTCTCTGTTTGGACTCTCCATCTGGTCTCTCCGTCAGGCATCTCCATCTGGACACTCCGTCTGGACACTCCGTCTGGACACTCCGTCTGGTCTCTCCGTCTGGCCTCTCCGTCTGGCCTCTCCGTCTGGTCTCTTCGTCTGGTCTCTATGTTTGATCTCTCCGTCTGGTCTCTCCGTCTGGTCTCTCCGTCTAGACTCTCCATCTGGTCTGTCTGGTCTCTATCTGGTCTCTCTGTTTTGACTCTCCGTCTGGTCTCTCCGTCTGGTCTCTCCGTCTGGTCTCTCCGTCTGGACTCTCCATCTAGACTCTCCGTCTGGTCTGTCCGTCTAAACTCTCGATCTGGTCTGTCTGTCTGGTCTCTCCATCTGGTCTCTCCGTCAGGACTCTCCGTCTGGACTCTCTGTCTATACTCTTCGTCTAGACTCTCCGTCTGGTCTGTCTGGTCTCTCTGTCTGGTCTCTCTGTCTGGTCTCTCTGTCTGGACTGTCCGTCTGGTCTCTCCGTCTGGTCTCTCCGTCTGGACTCTCCGTCTGGTCTCTCCGTCTGGTCTCTCCGTCTGGTCTCTCCGTCTGGTCTGTCTGTCTGGTCTCTCTCTCTGGTCTCTCTCTCTGGTCTCTCTCTCTGGTCTCTCTGTCTGGTCTCTCTGTCTGGACTCTCCGTCTGGACTCTCCGTCTGGTCTCTCCGTCTGGTCTCTCCGTCTGGACTCTCCGTCTGGTCTCTCCGTCTGGACTCTCCGTCTGGTCTCTCCGTCTGGTCTCTCCGTCTGGTCTCTCTATCTGGTCTCTCCGTCTGGACTCTCCATCTAGACTCTCCGTCTAAACTCTCGATCTGGTCTGTCTGTCTGGTCTCTCCGTCTGGTCTCTCCGTCTGGTCTCTCCGTCAGGACTCTCCGTCTGAACTCTCCGTCTGGTCTCTCCGGCTGGTCTGTCTGTCTGGTCTCTCCGTTTGGTCTCTCTGTCTGGTCTCTCCGCTACCTACTGCAGTACAGTACTGTTATAAGGAGCAGTGATAAAATGTTGATTTAAACAAAACATCTTGTGTGTTTGTCTTTCATTAGGGGACAAAGAGACAGAACTATAAGCAGATGGAGGTGGCTTATGTCTCCTTGGTACCATGCTGGGAGGACCAGGAACCAAGCCAACGACATACACACATGGGCACACACACACACATGCAGGCAGGCACAAACACACACACACACACGCACACACACACAGAGGCACACCTGCACACACACATGGGCACGAAAGCAACCACCCTCTCTCTCGAGCACACACATTCAATCCTCAAGATACACCAACCCTTAAAATTCAAACAATCCTCCCATCTGCCAATGACAATTTCGAGGCGCTACAGAAAATCCCTCACATGGCTAATGTTAGCATGGTTCCATATGCGATGAGTCAGGAACGCAGAACACAACACCCTAAAAGCCCCAGGTTAAATCCTTAAATATCTGTACACTGTATGTCCTGATTAAAATCTTTTAGTTTATCTTTAAAAAAAAAAAAAAAAAATCTAACAGAAATAAACAGACTCTAAATGGGGAAGCCTACACGTTGTTTTGTTGTTAGTGTCATGGTTGGTATAATCTTCTCCAACAGCAGATAAGAATTGCTGTGTATGTACGGTGCATTGAGAAACCGTCTCAGTATCTGGTTCTCAGCTAGAGAGCAGTGTGGAATGGTGACATGGTCCTAAGGTTTGCTTTCCTCTCTCTGTCTTGGTGCGAAGGCAATCTGTTGATCAGTGGGGAGAGAGGTACCCCATGCTATGAAAAACAAGAGCTTTACCCAATGTTGATTTCTATCCCACTGGATGTTGGAAAATTCGATTAGCACAGGATGTTTCCTTGACCCTCGGTGTTACTTTCCTAAGTTTAGTTTTTTCACACTCTGTAGGAACTGTCATGTCACCGTCCTTTATCTAATCCATGTTGTAGATAGCATGAGCTACTCTAAACTGTAATGTCTTGTATATTGATGAATGTTTTATAATTAAACTTTTGGATTTTGAATTTGGCTTCTTACATATCTCCGGGTAGTGTCGGGAATGATCCTTAATTAAACCCTGTAACATCTTAATCCAGACAGAGAAACATATCATATATTTACCTCAACTCATTCCATTAGATATTCATATTTATAGTACACTGTTTTTATTCTCTTTTGTTTCCCTGCATGTGAAATCATTAATTTCCATTTTTGCCTCAAATACAAAGTCTTGGTTTATTAAGGAATTTATGAAACTCATAGATGGGGACTAAGACAGCAACGCTGCTGGAATTACTAAACCACGTTGTGAAGCTTATGTGATACACAACTACTTTATTAGGAGTCAGTGATGAGATACAGACACCCAACTACTTTACTAGGAGTCAATGATGAGATACAGATACCCAACTACTTTACTAGGAGTCAGAAATGAGATACAGATCCCATCTACTTTACTAGGAGTCAGTGATGAGATACAGATCCCAACTACTTTAATAGGAGTCAATGATGAGATACAGATCCCATCTACTTTACTAGGAGTCAGTGATGAGATACAGATACCCAACTACTTTACTAGGATTCAGTGATGAGATACAGATCCCAACTACTTTACTAGGAGTCAATGATGAGATACAGATCCAAACTACTTTACTAGGAGTCAGTGATGAGATACAGATACCCAACTACTTTACTAGGAGTCAGTGATGAGATACAGACAGTGGCGGTTCTAGCTTGTATGGCTCCATGGGCGTGCCACCCCCTTCAGCCCCCACCCCGTCCCCCCCAAAAAAGCTCCATTCTGCATTACTGTAACATATAAAACTATATAAATATAAAATATATACAAAAGTATGATTCATACATATCAAAGAGAATAACAAGGACAAATAGAAACAAATAGTAGTATATAAATACAAATAAAAAAAGAATCGAAATCACACAAAAATAATAACACACTTATATAGAAGAGAACCTGATTATTACACTTCAAACAAGAAACACACAAACTAAATTGCACATCTGCCATCTAAACGCTGACGATTTTGCACAAACCAGAAAAAAAATGCAACAATATGTCTCTGAAACTACATATTCACACTATATTAAATAGCATTTCGTAGTGTGACTGATTTTACTAATTGCATTAGTACTGTACAAAGTTAAATATGCCCGCTCCCGCTACCTCGGGCTTCCAGTGGGGAGACCTGAGGTCAACCTACTCCCATCCCCGTCCCGCGGGAGACCTTCCCAGGCAGTAGCCTGCCTAGCTCACAAACTAGAATCAGGGCGCCCACTCCGATAAGGTTAATATATATGAGAGAGAGAGAGAGGGAGGGAGGGAGGGAGGGAGGGAGGGAGGGAGGGAGGG
>QNTS01002058.1:165578-177116 GCA_003317085.1 Hucho hucho
TCATCAAAAGCTCTGCTTCTTGGCAATATCACAGCGTTGTCAGATTTCAAAAAGGCTTCATGGTGAAAGCACAACATTTGATTGTTTGAGGATGGCGCCTCACATTTTTTATGCATTAGCATAAATCCATAACCAGCACGGGTCTCACAAAACACATATAAGAGCTCAAATAAATTGCTTATCTTTGATGATCTTCTGAGGGCAATCCGAAGTGTCCAAGCAAGACAATCCATGTTTCTTTTGTTAGAAAAATTCATTGTTTATATCCATAAATCTCAGTTTGGTTGGCGCATTATGTTAAGAAAATCCACAGTCTACTCGCCCATTGAACAGTGAAGAGAAAGCGTTCAAATTATACCTATCAACTTTTCCCAAACAAATCCAACATCATTTATAATGTTTCCTTAGGTATCCTTTTATGTATATTAACAATTATATTTCACACGGATAGTATCCTAAATGATAGAAAAGGAAAATACAGAGGAACGCGCTCAAGGTCTCGCGCACCAAAAACTGAAGTGACTTCGTCACTCCTCTTACAAATTCTTCATCTGTTCGCTTATCTTCCATGATAAACGCATGAAACATTGTCTAAAGACTGTTGACATCTAGTGGAAGCCATAGGTACTGCAACCGGGGTCCTATTTTACAGAGAATCCCATAGGCAGCCATTGAAAGTAAGGGCATGTCACAAAAACAAAATATTCCGGACAGAATTTCCTCGGGTTTCCGCCTGCTATGTCAGTTCTGTTATACTCACAGACATTATTTTAACTTGTCAGGGAGCGGTGGGTCGCTAGCTACCCACTCCCGACGCTACCAGGTGAAATGCAAGACAAAATTCCAAAATTGAATTATTAAAAATGCACCAATATACAAGTGTTCCATACTCATCAAAAGCTCTGCTTCTTGGCAATATCACAGCGTTGTCAGATTTCAAAAAGGCTTTACGGCGAAAGCACTACATTTGATTGTTTGAGGCTAGCACCTCACATATTTTCCATAACCATGAAATCTTTAGCCAGCGCGGTCGATAGAAAATGCATTTCACAGGGAAAACCTGTGCCTTACCTTTTGTAGAACGTCTGCAGAGGGCTTCCTAAGTGTCCAACGAAGACAATCCATGGGTATTTGGTTAGAAAAAGTAATTTATTATATCCTTAAATCTCCTTTTGGTTGGCGCTTTGTGTTCAGAAAATCCAATGTGACGAGAACGCGTTCAACTATACCTATAAACTTTCCCTCAACAAAACAAAAACGATTTAAAAATGCTTCCTTAGCTTATCTTTTATGAATAAAAGTGATAATCTTTCACTTGGATGGTCACCTAAACGTTATATAAGTCAAATAAAGTGGACCGCTCAGCAAAATGTGCGTTCAAAAACGTGCAACTGAAAAAGAGGTCCCTCGGCTAGAACTTCTCTCAATAGAACGCATTAGTTCCGATTTCCATTAAACTTTGCCTATACACTGCTGACATCTAGTGGAATCAGTAGGTACTACATCCAGTGTCCTGGTATAAAGACTTTTTTATAGGCAGTGCCTCAAAGTGAGCTATAAGCCAAAAGGAATGACATTTCCGGATGGAAAAATCTCTGTTTTTTTGCCTGCCAAATGACTTCTCTTACACTCACAGACAAAATGATAACACTTTTGGAAACCTCAGAGTGTTTCCTATCCAATAGTACTAATTATGTCCATATCTTAGTTCCTGAGCCTGGGTGGCAAGCATTTTACTTTGGGCATGCCAGACTCTCCAAACTTCCGAATACTGCCCCGGTGCCTGGAGAGGTTATATGAAGTGGCATTGTTTAAGTGACTAGTGATACATTTGTTACATCCATTTATTAATTCTTAAAGTGGCTAGAGATTGAGTCTGCATGTTGGCAGCAGCCACTCAATGTTAGTGAAGGCTTTTTAACAGTCTGTTGGCTTTGAGATAGAAGCTGTTTTTCAGTCTCTCGGTCCCAGCTTTGATGCACCTGTACTGACCTCTTCTTCTGGATGACAGCGGGGTGAACAGGCAGTGGCTCGGTGGTTGTTGTCCTTGATGATCTTTTTGGCCTTCTTGTGACATCGGGTGGTGTAGGTGTCCTGGAGGGCAGGTAGTTTGCCCCGGGTGATGCGTTGTGCAGACCTCACTACCCTCTGGAGACCCTTCGGTTGTTGGCGGAGCAGTTGCCGTAACAGGCGGTGATACAGCCCAACAGGACGCTCTCGATTGTGCATCTGTAAAAGTTTGAGTGTTTTTGGTGACAAGCCACATTTCTTCAGCCTCCTGAGGTTGAAGAGGCGCTGTTGCACCTTCTTCACCACGCTGTCTATGTGGGTGGACCATTTCAGTTTGTCCGTGATGTGTACGCCGAGGAACTTAAAACTTTCCACCTTCTCCACTACTGTCCCGTCGATGTGGATGGGGGGTTCTCCTTCTGCTGTTTCCTGAAGTCCACAATCATCTGCTTGGTTTTGTTGACATTGAGTGTGAGGTTATTTTCCTGACATCACACTTCGAGGGCCCACACCTCCTCCCTGTAGGCCGTCTCGTCATTTTTGGTAATCAAGCCTACCACTGTAGTGTTGTCTGCAAACTTGATGATTGAGTTGGAGGTGTGCATGGCCATGCAGTCATTTGAACAGGGAGTACAGGAGAGGGCTGAGAACGCACCCTTGTGGGGCCCCTGTGGTGAGGATCAGCGGGGTGGAGATCTCGAGGGGTGGAGGGTCTCGAGCTTAATGACGAGTTTGGAAGGTGCTATGGTGTTGAATGCTGAGCTGTAATCAATGAACAGCATTTTTACATAGGTATTCCTCTTGTCCAGATGGGTTAGGGCAGTGTGCAGTGTGATTGTGATTGCGTCATCTGTGCACCTATTGCGGCGGTAAGCAAATTGGAGTGGGTCTAGGGTGTCAGGTATGGTGGAGGTGATATGATCCTTGACTAGTCTCTCAAAGCACTTCATGATGACGGAAGTGAGTGCTATGGAGCGATAGTCGTTTAGCTCAGTTACCTTAGCTTTCTTGGGAACAGGAACAATGGTGGCCCTCTTGAAGCATGTGGGAACAGCAGACTGGGATAGGGATTGATTGAATATGTCCGTAAACACACCTGCCAGCTGGTCTGCGCATGCTCTGAGGACACGGCTAGGGATGCCGTCTGGGCTGGCAGCTTTGCGAGGGTTAACACGTTTAAATGTTTTACTCACGTTTGCTGTGGTGAAGGAGAGCCCGCAGGTTTTGGTAGCAGGCCGTGTCGGTGGCACTGTATTGTCCTCAAAGCGAGCAAAGAAGTTGTTTAGTTGGTCTGTGAGCAAGACATCGGTGTCCACGACGGGGCTGGTTTTCTTTTTGTAGTCCGTAATTGAATGTAGACTCTGCCACATACGTCTCGTGTCTGAGCCGTTGAATTGCAATTCTACTTTGTCTCTATACTGACACTTAGCTTGTTTGATTGCCTTGCGGAGGGAATAGCTACACTGTTTGTATTCGGTCATGTTTCCGGGTTGCCTTGCCATGATTAAAAGCAGTGGTTCGTGCTTTCAGTTTTGCGCAAATGCTGTCATCATTCCACGGTTTCTGGTTGGGGAAGGTTTTAATTTTCACCATGGGTACCACATCACAATGCACTTGCTAATGAACTCACTCACCGAATCAGCGTACACATCAATGTTATTGTCCGACGCTATCCGGAACATATCCCAGTCCATGTGATCGAAGCAATCTTGAAGCGTGGAATCAGATTTGTCGGACCAGCGTTGAACAGACCTGAGCTCGGGCTTTTCCAGTTTTAGTTTCTGTCTATAGGCTGGGAGCAACAAAATGGAGTCGTGGTTAGATTTGCCGAAAGGAGGTTGAGGGAGGGCTTTGTATGCGTTGCATAAATTAGATGAAGCATTGATCCAGACTTTTACCAGCCCGGGTCGCGCATTCGATATGCTGATAAAATTTAGGGAGCCTTGTTTTCAGATTAGCCTTGTTAAAATCCCCAGCTCTATAAATGCAGCCTCAGGATAGGTGGTTTCCAGTTTACATAAAGTCCAATGAAGTTCTTTCAGGGCGGTCGAGGTAGCTGCTTGGGGGAGGGGGATATCGAAGAGAATTCTCTTGGTCGATAATGCGGCTTGAATAGATTTTAAATGAGCATCAAATTAGTTTTATTTTGGGATGAAGAGCCCGCGCTGTTTGTTTTTCACACAATAAAAAAACTGAAAAAAATGCTTTCCAAAAGAAGTTAGAACCTTGCACTGTCATGTCATCGTCCCTTATCTAATCCATGTTGTAGATAGCATAAACTACTCAAACTGTCATGTCACAGTCCTTTATCTAATCCATGTTGTAGATAGCATGAGCTACTCTAAACTGTAATGTCCGTCCTTTATCTAATCCATGTTGTAGACAGCATGAGCTACTCTAAACTGTAATGCCACCGTCCTTTACCTAATCCATGTTGTAGATAGCATGAGCTACTCTAAACTGTAATGTCCGTCCTTTACCTAATCCATGTTGTAGACAGCATGAGCTACTCTAAACTGTAATGTCCATCCTTTATCTAATCCATGTTGTAGATAGCATGAGCTACTCTAAACTGTAATGTCCATCCTTTACCTAATCCATGTTGTAGATAGCATGAGCTACTCTAAACTGTAATGTCCATCCTTTATCTAATCCATGTTGTAGATAGCATGAGCTACTCTAAACTGTAATGTCCGTCCTTTATCTAATCCATGTTGTAGATAGCATGAGCTACTCTAAACTGTAATGTCCATCCTTTATCTAATCCATGTTGTAGATAGCATGAGCTACTCTAAACTGTAATGTCCGTCCTTTATCTAATCCATGTTGTAGATAGCATGAGCTACTCTAAACTGTAATGCCCGTCCTTTATCTAATCCATGTTGTCGATAGCATGAGCTACTCTAAACTGTAATGCCCGTCCTTTATCTAATCCATGTTGTAGATAGCATGAGCTACTCTAAACTGTAATGTCCATCCTTTACCTAATCCATGTTGTAGATAGCATGAGCTACTCTAAACTGTAATGTCCGTCCTTTACCTAATCCATGTTGTAAATAGCATGAGCTACTCTCAAACATCTCCACTTGTCGTACTGTGACAACTCTGTAGTGTTTCTTTGTGTTTCTGTTAAACCCTGTAACATCTTAATCCAGACCGAGAAACATATCACATATTTACCTCAACTCATTCTATTAGATATTCAAATTTATAGAACACTGTTATTGTTCTCTTTTGTTTCCCTGCATGTAAAATCATTAATTTCCATTTTTGCCTCCACTACAAAGTCTTGGTTTATTAAGGAATTTATGAAACTCATAGATGGGGAACTAATACAGCAACGCTGCTGGAATTACTAAACCAAGTTTATGTGATACCCAACTACTTTACTAGGAGTCAATGATGAGATACAGATACCCAACTACTTTACTAGGAGTCAATGATGAGATACAGATACCCAACTACTTTACTAGTAGTCAGTGATGAGATACAGATACCCAACTACTTTACTAGTAGTCAGTGATGAGATACAGATACCCAACTACTTTACTAGGAGTCAATGATGAGATACAGATACCCAACTACTTTACTAGGAGTCAGTGATGAGATACAGATCCCAACTACTTTACTAGGAGTCAGTGATGAGATACAGATCCCAACTACTTTACTAGGAGTCAGTGATGAGATACAGATCCCAACTACTTTACTAGGAGTCAATGATGAGATACAGATCCAAACTACTTTACTAGGAGTCAGTGATGAGATACAGATACCCAACTACTTTACTAGGAGTCAGTGATGAGATACAGATACCCAACTACTTTACTAGGAGTCAGTGATGAGATACAGATACCAACTACTTTACTAGTAGTCAATGATGAGATACAGATACCCAACTACTTTACTAGTAGTCAATGATGAGATACAGATACCCAACTACTTTACTAGTAGTCAGTGATGAGATACAGATCCCAACTACTTTACTAGGAGTCAATGATGAGATACAGATACCCAACTACTTTACTGAGAGGGGAGCTGAAGAGACAAAAAGAGAGAGATAGAGAGAGCGAGAGAGAGTAGACAGAGTGCTTTCATTAATTCCATGTGTTTCTGTAAGGGAGGATCATAGCGTGACCTTTTTAAGAATCCATCATTTTACTCATTATGCAGGAAGCCAACTAGATCCAAGCTGACACCAGCCTCCTGCAGGGGGCAATTATGGCCTAAATTAATCCGCAACAACTTGGTAAACTTGCTCAGTACATCTCAGTGAGACAAGAAGAGAAAATAAAACACCAGTCAAAAAAAACATAATCAGACTAATTTGACTTCAGGGCATTTTCTAGAAATCATTAAAGCTTTACCATTAGCTTTAATAGTTTGAGCGAACAATTAAAGCAAAATAAGTCTTGTTTGTTTGAAAGAGGTAGGATCTATTTGGCTCTTTTTATTCTATCTTATTGTGATGTTAAATAACTCATGACAGATCACAGAGAAGAGGCTTGAGTACATTTTAGATGAGCATCACATCAGTTTGATTTTGGGATGAAGAGCCTGCCCTATTTCATTTCTTAGAACATCTATGGAGTTGTCTCATGTTATATTTTTCAGTGTTTGTTTGACAGCTCTCTAGGCCAGTAGTATGCGTTGGTTGACAAAACATCATCAGTAATGCCACTCACATTGGCATGGGGAGGAGCAGGGTAAATGTGGCCTTTTACACGTTTCAACCCTCCAGTAACTGCCATGCATCTTTAAATACTGCTCTCTCCTCACTTAATTATTTCGAGCACAACATCTAATTAGGCCGGTAGAGCTTCTATATTACAGACTCTCTCACTCGCATCTTCACAGCTTCGCAACGCACAAATCTCCCACTATCACTCTTGAATGTTAATCACAGTTACAATGCAGTGGTTTTGATTTAATAAGCAAGCTGGAGGTTATACGCTCACTGTGGATAATGGATACACTCTGAGACGGATAACCTTGATCATCTCAAAGATAACCCTCCATGAATTCTATGCATTTCCCCAATGTACTCAGACACACACACACACACACACACTCACTCACGCAGAAACACACACACATGCACACGCACGCACGCACACACACACACACCCCAACCCTATATGGGACTACAGTGAAGGCAGGAAACGCAGATTTGACAAGTTCTCTAGGCTCCGGAGTCATGGTGTCATGAACATACGTGCTCTTGTCATGAGCAGTCATAACAGCTTGTGTCAACAGGCATATGGCTGTCATGACAGGCCGTAGCGAGCATCGTGACATCCTGGATACAGAATCATTTGACTGTATGAAGGGCATTTACTGTAATAAGGGGCAGATATGACACACACACGTCATGCACATAATTTTAAGCTGCAATGACAAGGCGCTGCATGGCAATGCATTGTGGGACACATTTGTCATGATGAGGGTGATGGTTTATGTCAAGATGTTTTCTCTCTCCCAAGCCACATCCATAATAATTTCAACTGAGTTGAGAGGATGACATGTATGGAGTTATGTGAAATGTATATTTTGAATTTGATTACAAAGGTTGTGCCACTACGACCTGCCAATCTAAAGATGATATGTGTAGAGTTGTCTTGTATATTTCAGCATTATACTGAACATTTGATTACAGTATAGACAGAGAGAAGTGGATGATAATTTCTCTGGGGTTTCCTCTTATCATGTCTCTAGGTGATACAGATACTACCCTCCTTTATGTGAATTTGTTAACCTAACAAAGACAACACTTAATGTGTCTTCCTCCTGTGTGAAAAATCATTTTGTCAGGGTGCTTGTCTTTAAGCCAGAGCTCTGTACACACTGAGACTATTCTCCAATCCCCTTATTCCACACAGTGTGACAAGTCTGTAAACTCCTGCAGCTAGACAGATATCTAGATGGATGTCTACAGGGCTAAAATACTTCATTTCTTCCTGAACCTGCTGCCTATTTGTCTGTTATTAAATCCTCTATAATGTGTTTGTTTTCTGTACTGCATCAGTTCCAAAACAGAATATGTTGAAGTTGAAAACCTATTTTTCAGAAAGAGACCTGCTAAGAAAGCCAGTAAGTGTAACATCAGAGCGCTGTTTTTCCTGTGATTTACTCCTCCCGTGTATGATATATATCCTCCCGTGTATGATAGTTTTTGCCTGCCTCACTAACGACGCCTTTTGCCTATTCCCTGCCTGTACTTTAGCCTATTGGATTTCCTGTTATCTACCTATTGCCTGATCTCCCGGACTACGTTACTAGCCTTTTCACTGCCTGTACTGTTGCCCTTTTGGACCCCCTGTGTATGACCTTCTGCCTGCCCCTGGAGCCAGCTACCTGCCTCCTCCTGTGGTCCATTACAATAAACACCTGCTGCTCCCTGCGCTTGAAACAAGCTCTCTGTCTCCCCTCGTGTTCATTAAAGGAAATGGTGTTCCATGAAGACAATTGATTTACCTTCAGCAAGAACTTTAATGTTTCATTAGGCGTTTGTTTTAGTCAAATTGATGGTGTTTTTCTGTTCTTTTTTTTAAATCAAAGGTTACAAAGTAGTCAAACTTCCTAAAAAAAAAAGTTACTAATGACATACCAGGCTCCCTTTCCTTTTGCTTCAGACTCTTTTTCCTGTTCTGTCTCTCATACCTGTCCATCTCCAACCATGATACAGTCTCTCTCACAGAGTTCAGCCCCTATGAAACTTGCTCTGACTCTGTGTGAGTTGTCCTTTTGAATTAAACCAGGGGAGAAGAACAATGATCTGACCTCACTGAACATTTCCACAGGGGTACCTCTTGTCTGGGCAAAGAAACAGACATACACACACACACACACGCACACACCCCTATCCCAGCATTTTTGCCTGAAATATTGGGTTTTGCATTAGGTCCTAATAAGAAAGAGCAGCGGTAACACAGTGCACCCCGCCGGGATCTTTCATGTGTCCAATTACTGACCGTCTAAAGACGTATTAGTTCCCAGGATATGTCAGAGTCCTGGGATTTTAGAAGGGTTTGGCAGCATTGGTTGTGTTAATTTCCATTAGTACAGGTTTTAGAAGAGTGCTCAAACCAAATGGATTATTAAATGGAAGGATTTGATAGAATTTAAGTTGTTGATGTTATGTCACCGACCAGGTATCAATCCTGGGGCATCAGCTTGGTTCAAAGACTATGTTAGCGCTCTGAGCTAAAACCTGTGCAACGGCAGGTCTGGGAGCCAACAGGAATCTTCATGTGTCAGGCAACGTTACTAATCATCACTTCAGACAAATACATACAGTGCCTTCGGAAACTTACAGACTTTTTCTAAAATTGATTAAATTGTTTTTTTTCCTCGTCAATCTACAAGCAATACCCCATAATGAAAAAGCAAAAACAGTTTTTTTAGAAATGTTTGCTAATTTAAAAAACTGAAATATCACATTTACATAAGTATTAAATACCTTTTTTCAGTACTTTGTTGTAGCCCATTTTGGCAGTGATTACAGCATCGAGTCTTCCTGGGTATGACGCTACAAGCTTGGCACACACCCATATTTGGGGTGTTTCTCCCATTATTCTCTGCAGATGCTCTCAAGCTCTCTGAGGTTGGATGGGGAGCGTTGCTGAACATTTATTTTCAGGTCTCTCCAGAGATGTTCGATCAAGTTCAAGTCCTTGCTCTGGCTGTGCCACTCAAGGACATTCAGAGACTTGTCCTGAAGCCACTCCTGCGTTGTCTTGGCTGTGTGCTTAGGGTCATTGTCCTGTTGGAATGTGAACCTTTGCCCCAGTCTGAGGTCTTGAGCGCTCTGGAGCAGGTTTTCATCAAGGGTCTCTCTGTACTTTGCTCTGTTCATCTTTCCCTCGATCCTTACTAGTCTCCCAGACCCTGCCACTGTAAAACATCCCCACAGCATGATGCTGCCACCACCATGCTTCAATGTAGGGATGGTGCCAGGTTTTCTCCAGATGTGATGCTTGGCATTCAGGCCAAAGAGTTCAACAATGGTCTGAGAGTCTTTAGGTGCCAAACGGGCTGTCATGTGCCTTTTACTGTGGCATCCGTCTGGCCACTTTACCATAAAGACCTGATTGGTGGAGTGCTGCAGAGATGGTTGTCCTTCTGGAAGGTTCTCCCATCTCCACAGAGGAACTCTGAGCTCTGTTAGTCACCATTGGGTTCTTAGTCACCTCCCTGACCAAGGCCCTTCTCAGTTCAGCTCAGCTCAGTTTGGCCTGGGGGACAGCTCTAGGAAGAGTCTTGGTGGTTCCAAACTTATTCCATTTAAGAAGGATGGAGGCTACTGTGTTCTTGGGGACCTTCAGTGCTGCAGACATTTTTTAGTAACCTTCCCCAGATTTGTGCCTGGACACAATCCTGTCTCGGAGATCGACGGACAATTCCTTCGACCTCCAAATCGTGACCAATTAAATGAATTTACCACAGGTGGACTCCAATTAAGTTGTAGAAACATCTCAAGGATGATCAATGGAAACAGGATGCACCTACTGTAAGCTCAATTTCGATTCTCTTAGCAAAGGGTCTGAATACTTATGTAAATAAGGTATTTCTGTTTTGCAAAAATGTCTAAAAACCTGTATTCACTTTGTCATTATGGGGTATTGTGTGTAGATTGCTGAGGATTTTTTATTTAATCAATTTTAGAATAAGGCTGTAACATAACAAAATTTGGAAAAAGTCAAGGGGTCTGAATACTTTCCGAAGGCACTGTACTTTACTGTACAAAAAAGTGTCATTAACATAGCAAGCGTAAAAGAAACGCCTGAAACTAGATACCCTACATACTGGTGTTGAGAAGAATAAAACATTTTGGGGGGGTAGGTTCTCTTCTGCACTGTTCATTCAATCCAGTAAATGTGGAGGAGTTAAGATGGAGTGTCGCCTTGTTAACATACAAAAGTGAAAGTCAAGTCACAGTCACTTTAAATTTACCCTGAAAACAGGAATATCCCGTTGTTGGGGATTCGGCAGAGGGAAAATTAGACTTAGTCATTAGAAAAGTACAATTAGCATTCCTACATTTAGTTGTAAGGCTAATTAAATCTAACAACCTAATCTAAAGGCAGAAAATTCAACAACAAAAAAATAGCAATTTTGTAAATGTTAGTGGTCCATCACTTATAATGAAAATATAATTAGTCACTTTGAGATACATGGTAAGATAGCGATCTGCATATGAATTTGGAAATAGAGAGAAACAAACGCATGTTTGATTTGATGTGTGTGACATGTTTTTAATTCTGCATTAACTTCTTCCTGGCTGAAGGCTTTTAAATCAAACCCTGGCATTAGACATTAATTACATTGGTCTGTGGACAGCATTTGAGGTCTCGGAGCGAAATGAGCTTTCGCCCCTTTTTGCCTGTCTGCTAATTATTGAAAACAAGATTGGTTTCTGATTAAACGAGCGGATGGATCGTTGCTGGGCAGGTGAGACACATTGACATAGAGGAAAACACCTGAGGTTATTAGTGTGTGTGTGTGTGGGGGGGGGGTTATATCATGGGTTAT
>QNTS01002058.1:203328-228705 GCA_003317085.1 Hucho hucho
AGAGAGAGAGAGAGAGAGACACAGACACAGACAGACAGAGAGAGAGAGAGAGAGGGACACTGAATAGTAACATCCGCATAGTAAGCAGTAACTTACTAATTATAGCTGTTATTGTTATTACTATTATTGTTACTACTATTATTATTGTTGTTTATCATTCCGTATAGTAGTGGTATGGGTGGTAATGGTAATGATAGCAGTTTAATGATGATGATGATGATGGTAGTAGTAGTGATGATGATGGTAGTTGTAGTACAGATGTAGATTACCGTTATTTAGTTATAAGTTAGTTATAGTTTAATTTTCCATATTTAGATTTTTTCAATTTATTACATTTCTACTACTGACTATTACCATTTTATTGTTATTATTTTTGTATTTAATTTTGTATTATTATTTACTACCATTTTATATTATTTTTTGTTATTGTTTCTAATTTTATTACAATGTATACTGTATACATTGTTGCTTTGGCAATATTGACACAATGTTTTTCATGCCAATAAAGCAGCTTGAATTTGAATTTGAATTTGAGACACAGACACACACACACAGAGAGAGAGAGAGAGAGAGAGACACAGACACACACACACAGAGAGAGAGAGAGCAGAATCATCCCAGTGTTTATCAGAATCCAATCTCCAAGACGTTGTCTCTCAGTGGAACCATTAAGTTGATTTTATATTTTTTGTGTTTTATATGTTGTATTTCTTGCTGCTGAGCTAAGCTGTTTGAGCAAGGCATCCAGGAGACAGAGAGAGAGAGAAGCACTTTTACTGTTTCATGATCAACAACCAAGGCATTGCTTCCTTTAATAATAATATTTTTAGAAAAACGCTTCACTTTCTTGGGAAATTAAGCCAGTTTTTTTCCATATTACTTTATTTTTTTGCAGTCTTGGCAGGAATTTACTAACGGAATTATGGAGCAATATGCTGTGTCTTTGATAAATACCAGGCCCTGCTGAAAGGTAGACAGACTAGAGGGAGGAAGCAGCAGCAGCGATCCAGGTTGGTACACTGAACTGATGCAAGCAACCACAGCACAGCGGGGGGGGAGGGAGGGAGGGAGAGAGAGAGAGAGAGAGAGAGAGAGAGAGAGAGAGAGAGAGAGAGAGAGAGAGAGAGAGAGAGAGAGAGAGAGGTTAGGCTTTTCCTGTTAAACTGCTTTGTTCAGAGTCAAGACTAGCATCCTCATCTGGGCCGATATACAGCTGTGGATAGAAAAACGCTGAGTATTTAGGATGAGAGAGGGAGAAGGGCATGCTGACTGTAAACTCCGGAAGAGGACAGGAAAATGGAGGGATGAGAGGGAAGGCTGTGGGGGGTCATAGCCATGATAATGAAGGGAGATGAGATCTCTAACAGAGAGAGATGAAACGTTCCTTTTATTTTCCTCATTACTACCATGTTTGTCTTTGTGGATTGTGTTTGCCATCCAATCAGGGTATTGTGTTTGCATTGTGTGTGTCATCCAATCAGGGTATTGTGTTAGGATTGTGTTTGCCATACAACCAAGGTACTGTGTTTGCATTGTGTTTGTCATCCAATCAGGGTATTGTGTTAGGATTGTGTTGTCAACTAACGTAAATTCAATGTGAAATCAACAAAGAAATGTCACCATGTCACACCCATTCTACAGTAAGTACTACACATGATCGAGGGATACTACAGTGTGTTGTATAGCATTCTACAGGATACCACAGTTTACTACTGTCACACCCTGATCTGTTCCACCTGTCTCCACCCCCCTCCAGGTGTCACCCATCTTCCCCATTATCCCATGGGTATTTTAACCTGTGTTTTCTGTCTGTCTGTGCAAGTTTGTCTTGGATGTTCCAAGTCAACCAGCGTGTTTTTCCCATGCTCCTGCCTTTTCTATTCTCTTTTACTAGTCCTCCCGGTTTTGACCCTTGCCTGTTTCCTGGACTCTGTACCCGCCTGCCTGACCATTCTGCCTGCCCTGACCTCGAGCCTCCTTGCCGCACTGTACCTCCTGGACTCTGAACTGGTTTTGACCTTTTGCCTGTCCATGACCATTTTCTTGCCTACCCCTTTTGGATTATTGATAAATATCAAAGACTCAGACCATCTGCCTCCCGTGTCTGCAACTGTGTCTCACCTTGTGCCCTTATACACCATGTCATTGGCTTTACAGTAGGTTATTACCATGTCATTGGCTTTACAGTAGGTTATTACCATGTCATTGGCTTTACAGTAGGTTATTACCATGTCATTGGCTTTACAGGTTATTAAAGTTTGGTGAAAAAAATATGAAATTCCCTCACTGTACGTTGATTGTATTTGAAAAAAGATCATCAGTTTTCCACTTTGATTCAACGTCATCACATAGAATTTTTGGGTTGAAATGACGTTGCAAACCGGTTTCTGCCCAGTTGCCATAGCACAGCTCCATTAGAGAGTTCCTTCCTTGATATGAGTGACATACTGCAGCTTGGCGGTAGTTTGGAATTCAATCAAGGGGGTTGGTGGTGGAGGGAGAGGGGGAGAGATGATGAAGAGTATCAATCATTCTATCCCTGGCGTGAACTTATTTGTGCGTCGACAGAATCGACAATAATGAAAGTTCACTTGTTTTCACTACAAAGGGTTTTGTGGGTAAATTTAGTTTCCCCACGATGACAGACCTTCTGATGAACGAGGCTTAACCAGCCAAAAAATAATAAAAAGCTGGTGTCAAACAGACTCCAAAGGGCCTCTGAGCTAGATGGCCTGTTGTCTTGCACTGAGCGTTATTACTTGAACCTTGAACCCCAGAGTCCTAACTACTCTTCTCATCACAGCAACTAAAGATTGTCACGCCAGATCTGTTTTATTACCACTATTAACAGAATCATAGTTGCTGTTATGAGCTTTTCTCTTCTGGTGAACTGGGCTTCAGAAACCCGACACCTACCTCTATCAGGTGACTTTTAATAATTGTTTCACCAAATCAGAAAGGAACCTGCCTCCTCCTTCCTCCTCTTTCTCAATCGTACTTTCAGTTCATTTTTTTGGGATGTGAGAGTGATCACAGCAACCCTCCAGAAAGGATTTGATAGCATTTCTGTGGAATTGGTCTCACTGCTGTCTCTGCATCAAAGGCACTGGTGATATAAGATTTTTTTAAGTGAGACTGATTGAGCCCAGGTGGGCAGGAATCTTGGTGTGTCAGAGTAATTTAGCCAGGGATAGACTCATAACTCTTCAATCAGATGGATGGATGTAGAGGAAGAGGAGAGCTGAGGGGCAGTACCAGACACTGTCACGCTACTGCTCCACCTAGAGGAGCTGGTAAGCATTACAACCAGGTGGACAGAGGTGGGATGAGGGTAGGGTACACCTCTGTCACCTCATACATCAGGTGACCTACATCCCGGCGGAGTAATAATTATATCTCTAACCAATGAGTCAAGAGAACTAGTGATGGCTCACACATAATGAAACATGTATTAGTAGAAATTACGGTGACATCCACATCATAACAATCCTATTACCCGTTGCAGAGCAGCGGTTTTATGTACATGTAAAACTCGGATGCAAATTCATACATCTCTTCAATTTAGAAGGAGGAAAGAAAGTAAAAAACTATTTGCATATATATTCCATAACTCATACATTATCCCAGATAATTACCCAGGTGACCTGGCTCATTCCCCGATGGAACTCCTGGAATTAAGAAATGCACACTACAGACAATGAGGTGCCAGGTCTTATGTAACCCAGAACTAATACATTTACATTTTGATGGAATCTATTGCATAAACCTCTGGTCTTTCACCAAGTGGCAAAATCACACTAATAGCTAACATTACATTTATTTATATGAAGAGAAGAGACATTTCACAACAGAGATCTGACAATGTGTAGATTAGCTCTGTTTTTGTTGTTAACCATTTAAAATGAAAGATCCTCTCTATTCAGTCCCACTTTACAACACATATACCATGTCTTTGTAATAGCATTGGTATTACCTCATGTACAGTGTCGTAACATTATCTTTATCTATGGGAGGGGAGATGTGATTGGTGTATCTCCTTTATACTTTAGAGTAATATAAATGTGATTGGTGTATCTCCTTTACACTTTACAGTAATTGAATGTGATTGGTGTATCTCCTTTATACTTTACAGTAATATAAATGTGGTTGGTGTATCTCCTTTATACTGTACAGTAATATAAATAACTCCTTCATTCTGTGCCAGATAATGTGTCAGAGATGAGGAGATATCAACGAATTGGTGAGAGCACTAGAACAGCCTGCAGCACCCGGCCTCACGCTACTAGAATCTGAAGTCGAATATCTTCTGTTTGCTGATGATCTGGTGTTTCTGTCCCCAACCAAGAAGGGCCTACAGCAGCACCTAGATCTTCTGTACAGATTATGTCAGACCTGGGCCCTTACAGTAAATATCAGTAAGAAAAGACATAATGGTGTTGCAAAAAAGGTCCAGTTGCCAGGACCACAAATACAAATTCCATCTAGACACCGTTGCCCTAGAGCACACAAAAAACTATACATACCTTGGCCTTAACATCAGCGCTACAGGTAACTTCCACAAAGCTGTGAACAATCTGAGAGACAAGGCAAGAAGGGCCTTCTAGTGGAGTCGCAATTCAATGGCTCAGACACAAGACGTACGTGGCTGGGTCTACAGACAATCATAGATTACAAAGGGAAAACCAGCCAAGTCAAGGACAACCAACGTTTTGCTCCCGGACAAGCTAAATACTTGTTTCAAGATATCTACCATTGTTCCTGTACCCAAGAAAGTGACTATCGCCCCGTAACACTCACCTCTGTCATCATGAAGTGCTTTGAGAGACAAGTTAAGGATCATATCACCTCCACCTTACCTGACACCCTAGACCCACTTAAATACTGCCCCAATAGATCCACCGCCGATGCAATCGCCATCGCACTGCACACTGCCCTATCCCATCTGGATAAGAGGAATACCTATGTAAGAATGCTGTTCATTGACTATACAGTAGCTCAGCCTTCAACACCATAGTACCCTCCAAGCTCATCATTAAGCTTGGGGCTCTGGGTCTGAACCCCGCCCTTTGCAACTGGGTCATGGACTTCCTGACGGGCCGCCCCCCACACCTCCACTTCGCTGATCCTCAACACTGGGGCCCCACAAGGGTGCATGCTCAGCCCACTACTGTACTCCCTGTTCACCCATGACTGCGTGGCCCCGCACGCCTCCAACTCAATCATGAAGTTTGCAGACGACACAACTGTTTAGGCCTGATTACCACCAATGACGAGATGTGAGGGCCCTGGCGGAGTGGTGCCAGGAAAATAACCTCCCCCTCAATGTCAACAAAATGAAGGAGCTGATCGTTGACTCCAGGAAACAGCAGATAGCGCATGCCCCTATCCACATCAACGGGACCACAGTGGAGTAGGTTAAAAGCTTCAAATTTCTCTGTTTCCACATCACCGACGATCTGAAATGGTCCAGTGTGGTGAAAAGGGCGCAACAGCGTCTCTTCAACATCAGGAGGCTGAAGAAATTTGGCTTGGCCCCTAAGACCCTCACAAACTTTTACAGATGCACAATGAAGAGCATCCTGTTGGGCTGTATCACCGCCTGGTACAGCAACTGCACTGCCCACAACCACAGGGCTCTCCAGAGGGTGATATGGTCTGCCCAACGCATCACCGATGTCACAGGATGGCCAAAAATATAATCAAGGACAACCACCCAAGCCACTGCCTGTTCAACCTGCTACCATCCAGAAGGCGAGGTCAGTATAGGGGCATCAAAGCTGGGACTGAGAGACTGAATAACAGCTTCTATCTGAAGGCCATCAGACTGTAAATTGCCATCACTAGCCGGCTACCACCCGGATACTCAACCCTGCACCATAGAGGTTGCTGCCCTGTATACATAGACATGGAATCACTGGCCACTTTAATAATGGAACACTTGTCACTTCAATAATGTTTAAACACTGCTTTAATCATTTCATATGTATATACTGTATTCTATTCTACCGTGTTTTAGTCAATGCCACTCCGACATTGCTCGTCCTAATATTTATATATTTCTTAGCTCCATTCTTTTACTTTTAGATGTGTGTGTATTGTGAATTGTTAGATATTACTGCACTGTTGAAGCTAGGAACACAAGCATTTCACTACACCCGCAATAACATCTGCTCAATATGTGTATGTGACCAATAAGATTTGTTTTGAGATGTAGGATCTTAATTTGATGAGGTAGTCACCTGTAATTTAATTTGCTACAGCAGGAAATATGAATTATTATGTGGATTATAATTAATGGACATTTTTGTAGGGGTTGATAATTTTTTTCATAAGGGAAAATCAAGTCTGCAATTTCAAAGTGGAAATTACAATCTTCAGAATATTTTTTAAACCTCAAATACACTACATGTTAAGAAAGGAAAGTTGCAACAGGGTGATCTCCAACAGGATGATCAAATTAACATCCTACAATTGTAGACAGAAAGAGAAAGGCAGAGAGTAAGAGGTGAGGGGAGAAACAGATTTCCTCTCAACACGATGTGTCCACAGATCAATCATTACACAGACTTATATTCAAATACACAGAATTGGCAACAGTGTATATTAAGCAGTCCTCTAGAGCTTATTTTGTGTGTGAAGAGTCTAAATGAGTGAGTGGTTGAGTGATTGAGTGAGTGAGTGAATGTGTGTGTGAGTGTGTGTTTGAAGTTTGAAGCGAGGGGGGGGGGCTGGTACAGAGCACCAAGAAACTCGAGGAGAGCGAGGGACAGATGGAGAGCTGGGCACGCTGACATGCGATGAGTAGGGTGGGGGGGGGGACTCAGCTAGCAGAGAGGCACGGCAGGGAGCGTCTGTGTGTCTGAGAGGAGGCAAGACTCGAGCTGTCCTCAAATGTAGTTGGGCCCCATCGGATCAAATTTCACAGCGCCAGATGCTAATGAGCTCCAGTCAGCGTGTGCAAACTCATCTGGCTGTAGTGAAGGGGTGTCATAATATTACGTCTGATCAATCACTGGGAATGTTCACAGTTCTGCTTTTCCGTCCTCCTTTCTTATTTATTTTTTTGGGGCACATTTTTATTTGTTTTGTTATTTTATTTGTTGGGGTTACAGCTACAGTATATGCATTCTATGGGGTGCCACTCAAAAAATAAAAACATTAAAAACATGGAATCATGTAGTAACCAATAAAGTGTTTTACAAATCTAAATATAATTTAGATTTTAGATTCTTCAAAGTAGTCACCCTTTGAGTGACTGATTAAATATGTGTAAGTGTGCTGCAGATAGCCTAGTGATTAGAGCGTTGGGCCAGTTACCCAAAGGTTGCTGGATAGAATCCCCGAGCTGACAATGTAAAAATATGTTGTTCTGCCCCTGAACAAGGCAGTTAACCCACTGTTCCCCGGTAGGCCGTCATTGTAAATAAGAATGTGATCTAAACTGACTTGCCTAGTTAAATAAAGGTTACATTTAAAACATGTTTTTGCCTTGATCAGAGCTTTGCACACTCTTAGCATTCTCTCAACCAGCCTCATGAGGAATGTTTTTCCAAGGAGTTCCTACATATGCTGAGCACTTGTTGGCTGCATTTCCTTCATTCTGCAGTCCAACTCATCCCAAACCATGTCAATTGCGTTGAGATCGGGTGATTGTGTAGGCCAGGTTATCTAATGCAGCACTCCATCACTCTCCTTGGTCAAATAGCCCTTACACGGACTGGAGTTGTGTTTTGGGTCATTGTCCTGTTGAAAAACAAATGATAGTCCCACTAAGGACAAACCAGATGGAATGGCATATCGCTGCAGAATACTGTGGTAGCCATGCTGGTTAAGTGTGCCTTGAATTACAAATAAATCGCTGACAGTGTCACTAGCAAAGCACACCCACATTATCACACCTCCTCCTCCATGCTTCAAGGTGGGAACCACACATGCGGAGATCATCCTTCACCTACTCTGCGTCTCACAAAGACACGGCAGTTGGAACCAAAAATCTCAAATTTTGACTAATCAGACCAAAGGACATATTTCCACCGGTCTAATGTCCATTGCTCATGTTTCTTGGCCCAAACAAGTCTCTCTTCTTATTGGTATCCTTTAGTAGTGGTTTCTTTGCAGCAATTCGACCATGAAGGCCTGATTCACGCAGTCTCCTCTGAACAGTTGATGTTGAGATGTGTCTGTTACTTGAACTCTGTGAAGCATTTATTTGGGCTGCAATTTCAAATCATATCAAATCAAATTGTATTTGTCACATGCGCCGAATACAACAGGTGTAGACCTTACGGTGAAATGCTTACTTACAAGCCCTTAACCCCCCAAAAAAGTAAGAGATGAGAATAATAAATAATTAAAGAGCAGCAGTAAATAACTATAGCAAGGCTATATACAGGGGGTACCGGTACAGAGTCAATGTCAATGGGCGGGGGCACCGGTGTCAAGATAATTCTGAGGCTGGTAACTCTAATGAACTTATCATCTGCAGCAGAGGTAACTCGGGGTCTTCCTTTCCTGTGGCGGTCCTCATGAGAGATAGTTTTGTCATAGCACTTAATGTTTTTTGCGACTGCACTTGAAGAAAAGTTCACATTTTCCAGATTGACTAACCTCCATGTCTTAAAATAATGATGGACTGTGATTTCTCTTTGATTATTTGAGCTGTTCTTGCCATATCATGGACTTGGTCTTTTACCAAATAGGACTAACTTCTGTATACCCCCCTACCTTCTCACAACAAAACTGATTGGCTCAAACACATTAAGGAAAGAACTTCCACAAATTAACTTTTTTACAAGGTTAATTGAAATGCATTACAGGTGACTACCTCATGAAGCTGGTTGAGAGAATACCAAGAGTGTGCAAAGCTGTCATCAAGGCAAAGGGTGGCTAATTTGAAGAATCTCTTTTTCAAACTTTTTTGGTTACTACATGATTCCATGTGTGTTATTTCATAGGTTTGATGTCTTCACTTCACTACATACAAACAATAAATATATACAGTAGCAGTCAAAAGTTTGGACACACCTACTCATTCCACGGTTTTTCTTTATTTTTACTATTTTCTACATTGTAGAAACATTTGACTGGTACTGTATATATTTATTGTTTGTATGTACGGTGCATTCTGAGTATTCATACCTCTTGAATTTTTCCACATTTTGTTACGTTACAGCCTTATTCTAAAATGGATTAAAGAAATACAAATCCTCATCAATCTACACACAACACCCCACAATGACAAAGTAAAACTTTTTTTTTTTCTCATTTATAAAAATATACAGAAATATCTTATTGACATAAGTACTCAGACCCTTTGCTATGAGACTTGAAATTGAGCTCAGTCATTCCATCATTCTTAAATGGAAGAAGTTTGGAACCAGAAACACTCTTCCTAGAGCTGGCCCCCAGCCAAAAATCAGGGGAGAAGGGCCTTGGTCAGACAGGTGACCAAAAACCCGATGGTCACTCTGACAGAGCTCGAGAGTACCTCAGTGGAGATGGGAGAACCATCCAGAAGGATAACCATTTCTGCAGCACTCCATCAATCAGGTCTTTATGGTAGAGTGGCCAGACGGAAGCCACTCCTCAGTAAAAGGCACAACAAAGTACTGAGTAAAGGGTCTGAATACTTATGTAAATGTGATTTTTACATTTTTAATTCTTAATAAATGCGCAAACATTTCTACAAACCTGTTTTTGCTTTGTCATTATGGGGTATTGTGTGTAGATTGATGAGGGGAAAAACAATTTAAACAATGTTAGAATAAGGCTGTAACTTAACTAAACGTGTAAAAAGTCAAGGGTTCTGAATACTTTCCTAATGCACTGTAGGGGTTAGGGATTTATAGAAAGTTTGTTCATTTGTATGTGCTGGGATTTAGCTAAGGTTAATACTTACAGAGTCAAGTGTATTTGTCCAGGCCTCAATTGTTCCTTGACTAGTACCATTCATTCTCACTGTCGATAATTCTGTTATAACTTCTAATGGTAACTGTATCTACTGGTGAATTGGGAGAGCATGAAGTGATTAATCTAAGAGCTAACATATTTTTTGCAGCTGTGCTGCTTGCCAGCGTTAATAATCTCTGATTGAGATATTCAAGGGGATATCATTGTTAAGTAACGTAGCAGATGCAAAACATTGAATACTTAAATTCATTAATTTTGTAACTTTGTCCAAGAAGCATTTCACTGCAGGGCACTTGGACTATGTCCTACATCATATGAAGGAATGTGCCAATGGGACACAGTGATTGGGAATTTCATCCTCCTTTCTTTTGAAAAGAAGTGCAGAGCAGAGGGGCATAGAAGGAATACATCTAAGATGGTATTCACTGTAATGTAAATGACATCTGTCTGTTTCCTTCCTTTGGAGACAGATTTGAAGTGCTCAGGGCAAGGTCTCCGTCCATTCAGCTGGTAATACTAAGAGACAGCAAGGTGAGTTCTACACGAGGCTTTGACTCTGGTCTAAGAATAAGCATCAGCAAGACATGATGAAAATATCTCTCAATTGGTACATACATGGTATGCTGAAGGATATACATTCCCCTCCGTATTTGTTAAGACAGTGAACCTTAAACTTTACATTTGGCTCTATATTCCAGCATTTGGGATTTGTGATCTAATGTTTCATGTGACCTTTTCTTTGAGGGTATTTTCATACATATCTGTTTTTTCTGTTTAGAAATTAAAGCACTTCATGTATCTAGTCCCCCCATTTGAAGGTGTCTTATTTGGACAAATTCAATGATATTATATTAAAGTAGCCGAAAGTGTATTATTTGGACCCATATTCCTAGCATGCACTGACTAGGTCAAGCTTAGAGTTGCAAAATTCCAGGAACTTTCAATAAATTCCTAGTATTTTCAGAAATCCTGGTTGGAAGATTTCGGATTTCCTGATTATTCCCTCCTGATTCCAGGAATCCTCCAACCGGGATATCAGGAAAACCAGGGAATTTATTGAGAGTCAAGCTTGTGACTCCACAAACAGGTTGGATGCATTTGCAGTTTGTTTTGGTTGTGTTTCAGATGATTTTGTACCCAATAGAAATTCATGGTAAATAATGTAGTGTCATTTTGGAGTACCTTTTATTGTAAATAAGAATAGAATATGTTTCTGAACACTTGTTCATTAACGTGGATGCTTCATTAATGGGGAAGGGGGTATGTTACTTATGTGTCTGTAACTTTCTCGCTCATCATTATTGGGGCAGCAGGTATCCTAGTGGTTAGAGCGTTGGGCCAGTAACCAAAAGGTTGCTGGATCGAATCCCAGAGTGGACAAGGTAAACATCTGTTGTTCTGAACAAGACAGTTAACCCACTGTTCCCCGGTAGGCCGTCATTGTAAATAAGAATTTGTTCTTAACTGACTTGCCTAGTTAAATATATATTCAAACAGCAAATGCATCCAACAAGCTTGATGTAATCATTGCATGCTAGGAATATGGGACTAAATACTGCTGGAGTATAGAGCCAAATGAAAGGTTTTAGCTACACTACCTCAATACATACGGAGGGGAGTTTATATGGTATAGCACTGGCGAACAGTTGTAAAGGCAAGATATCTCTCTGTATGCAGCTATCTTTACGTTTATAGTTGTGTGAATGCTGGGTATTTTAATTGCAATCACAAGTAACAACACATATCTGGATGAAGTCTCATCCATGGATACCTCTTCCTGTAAATGTTCCATAATTCCTAAATATTGTGACAAACATGCAAACACCCCCCTCCCCCCCAGTAAAGCATTATGCATTCTACCCAATGACATAGAATAATATGTGTATTTAAAATGAGACACACAATACACAGATCATAGCTCTAAAGGCTTCTAAACCACCATCACCACAATGAGGAACGGCTGGGGCAGTAGTCGGTAGAGGAACGGCTGGGGCAGTAGTCGGTAGAGGAACAGCTGGGGCAGTAGTCGTTAGAGGAAAGGCTGGGGCAGTAGTCGGTAGAGGAACGGCTGGGGCAGTAGTCGGTAGAGGAATGGCTGGGGCAGTAGTCGCTAGAGGAATGGCAGGGGCAGTAGTCGGTAGAGGAATGGCTGGGGCAGTAGTCAGTAGAAGAACTGTCCCTTTTGTACACAGAGCGTGCAGAGAGCTCTGTATTTATGGAGAAAATCTAATTATGCAAACGATACAGAGGCCACTCGAACGGCGCTGTAGCCTCCTTGTGAGTAAGGAGCGTGGTTGGTGAATACGGGAGGAACAGCTTGGCTGCATCCCACAGGAGCAGACCTGACGACTATCTGCAGCTGGTGCTGAGAATTGTAATTTTTAAATATTCACATATTTAATCAGCTGAAAGTGCTCTTATGAGAAACCCACTCTCAGAGGCAGAGGCAGCCCGCTGTCACAGCCAGTAGCAACACAACCACAGCAAGACTGGGCTAGGTTGAGAAGATGGTGTGTGTGTGTGTGTGTGTGTGTGTGTGTGTGTGTGTGTGTGTGTGTGTGTGTGTGTGTGTGTGTGTGTGTGTGTGTGTGTGTGTGTGTGTGTGTGTGTGTGTGTGTGTGTGTGTGTGTGTGTGTGTGAGTGTGAGTGTTTTGGGTGAAAATGTTCAATGGTCGTTCATAGTCTACATCCAATATCAGAATTACAATGCTCATTAGAAATATTAGAGACATGCACTTGGTTGTAAATATGCTGTAAATGGGATACAATAGCTGCGTTGCTATGAAACCATAAATGTGTTTATTTCCATATTACCATTCCAACCATAATCATTCCACATTACTCAGTCCTGGTGGATAATTAACACTAGAGTGTTAAAGTATCACTGGAGGTAGCAATGAAGGAGTGGAGAGAAACAAAGTGGACAAAATATTAAGAACACCTGCTCTTTCCATGACATAGACTGACTAGGTGAATCCAGGTGAAAGCTATGATCCCTTATTGATGTCACCTGTTCAATCCACTTCAATCGGTGTAGATGACGGGGAGGAGACAGGTTAAAGAAGGATTTTTTAAACCTTAAGACAATTGAGACATGGATTGTGTATGTGTGCCATTCAGAGGGTGAATGGGAAGACAAGGGATGTAAGTGCCTTCGAATGGAGAATGGTAGTAGATGCCAGGTGCACTGGTTTGTGTCAAGAACTGCAACGCTGCTGTTTTTCTTTTTTTACGCTCAACAGTTTCCCGTGTGTATCAAGAATGGTCCACTACCTAAAGGACATCCAGCCAACTTGACAACTGTGGGAAGCATTGGAGTCAACATGGGCCAGCATCCCTGTGGAACGCTTTCGAATTGAGGCTGTCCTGAGGGCAAAAGCGGGTGCAGTTCAGTATTAGGAACGTGCTCCTTAATGTTCTGCACACTTAATGTATAATGACCCATAAGTGTGTACATCATTTGTATTTAGTTGTTGGTAACTTTATGCATGCAAGACTAAGTCGCTTTGGGTAAAGTATCTGCTAAAGAGGTAAGAGATTGAAACATTTTGAGTGGGAAGTTTCCCCTGGAGTATAGCATTGTGGGTAAACGTCCTTGGATGCCACAACTATTGTAGATTTATTTTATAAATGTTTTATTTAACCTTTGTTTAACCTTTATTTAACCTTTATTTAACCTTTATTTAACCTTAGTTTAATTAGGCAAGTCAGTTAAGAACAAATTCTTATTTACAATGACGGCCAAACCAAGATGACGCTGGGCCAATTGTGCGCCTCCCTATGGGACTCCCAATCACGGCCGGATGTGATGCAGCCTGGATTCGAACCAGGGTCTGTAGTGATGCCTCTTGCAAGGCATAGAATAAGAGCAAAAACAATGTTCAATGTACAGCCTTGCCAGCTAACACTAACAATCAGTATTGCTATTGAACACAGTGTTTGCTTCTAGTGGAAGTAAAAAATCTTCTTTTTTGTTCTCCAAACCGCTTGTGTTAACAATAACAGCAGTGCACTGCAGCAGAACCGAAACATCTCAAAGCAAGTGACACAGCCCATGGAAAGAGGGATCATTTGCAAAATAATTTATGCTGCTATAAACTGAAAGTAAAATCACACCTCTAATCCAATGACATGCATATTTATAACCTAAACGTGACAATACGCTGGTACTAAATGAACACACGTACAGCCACAACCCTGACCTCTTTTTAATCGTTATCGCACAGGAATTAAGTGTGGCAGGCAGACTGGATGAAGCTGTGAAAACAACTGGAACTGTTGTGTGTTCAGCCTCCCTCCCTACGCGAATAGCATATGTGCATTAACGATATGGAACTTTAAAGATAAATATATAAAGACAAATATTCCTGATACTGAGGCAGAGCTACCAAGCTACTGAGGCAACGTCAATTAGCTGGGTACGCTGCTTAAACCTGTCAACAGAATATCTGAGCTGGCTTTTATTACAGAGCACAGGGACTGCGTCTGAGTGTGAGATTGAGGAGGCATCATATTTCATTATGTGCTGGTGGTTTGTTTTTTTGGGGTTGTTTTTTGGTGGCAGGGTAAAAATATGTCCCGGCTGCAGAAGCCATGCAGTCCCCAGACACCCAGCATGCCTTGTTGTGTACTGCAGGTTAACAAAGGGAAGACAGAAGTCAAGACTGTGACACTGTGAGGTACAGGGAACAAGGTGCCACAATACCACAGCTAGAAAACTACACAAGAATATGAAAGTAGGGGAGAGAGAGAGAGAGAGAGAGAGAGAGAGAGAGAGAGAGAGAGAGAGAGAGAGAGAGAGAGAGAGAGAGAGAGAGAGCAGAATCATCCCAGTGTTGATCAGAATCCAATCTCCAAGACGTTGTCTCTCAGTGGAACCATTAACTTGATTTTATATTTTTTGAGAAACACACAATTGAACCCAACCAAATCGTGTGGAAACAAAAATATAATTACTTGACACATTGGAAAGAATTAACCAAAAAAAACAGAGCAAACTACTTGGCCCTAAACAGATATTGCTATTGAGAAAGGCCACCGAAGGCAGACCTGACTCTCAAGAGAAGACAGGCTATGTGCACACTGGCCACAAAATGAGGTGGAAACTGAGCTGCACTTCCTAACCTCCGGCCAAATGCATGACAATGTTAGAGACACATATTTCCCTCAGATTACACAGAGCCACAAAGAATTAGAAAACAAACCCAATGTTGATAAACTCCTAAACTCAGCAAAGAAACATCCTCTCACTGTGAACTGCATTTACTTTCAGCAAACTTAACATGTGTAAATATGTCCCTTTCAGACAGTGGAAAGGGTGATCAGTGATCTCCATCAGTGATCACCATCAGTGATCACCATCAGTGATCTCCATCACTGATCACCATCAGTCTACAGTTAGTAAATCGACTCACTGTTTAGACGCTCTAACTGTACACGATGTCAATAGAAATTAGGAAAAATTATTTTATATTCATCAAAATCAATAGTTGTAATTTCCTCTTGCTATCTAAATGGAAGCATCCTACCTAGGTAAACACGGGACTAATGAATCCCTAATGATACAGAAGTTGTCTGTCCACCAGGGGTATGACCGTAAATGTCACATACACACGGGCCAAGCCAAAAGCTGGACACGGAGGTGTTCTATCTCAAACACATTTGACACAGGCGGTAATCATAAATGGCAGGGTGAAAAGAACAAATCTTCAGGATTACAATCTTTAGGATTAGCATCTTTAGGATTACCGGATTTACTCGTATATTTACCTATCTCCTTAAAACACCCTTCCACCGGGCTGCCCCACCAGGCCACCCTACCAGGCCTCCTGCTGCCAGAGGATCAAACGGGCTCAAGTAGTTGTCCAGCTGGTACCATGGAGAGCCCCGTGGATTACTCTATCACACCGCCATAGGGTGAGTGACATAGAGGATGTCAGAGGATGTATCCCACTAGTAGCTCTAATACCCTGGTGTATCCTCTATTAGCTCTAATACCCTGGTGTATCCACTATTAGCTGTAATACCCTGGTGTATCCACTATTAGCTCTAATACCCTGGTGTATCCCACTAGTAGCTCTAATACCCTGGTGTATCCACTATTATCTCTAATACCCTGGTGTATCCACTATTATCTCTAATACCCTGGTGTATCCACGATTAGCTCTAATACCCTGGTATATCGACGGTTAGCTCTAATACCCTGGTATATCCACTATTAGCTCTAATACCCTGGTGTATCCTCTATTAGCTCTAATACCCTGGTGTATCCCACTATTAGCTCTAATACCCTGGTGTATCCATTATTAGCTCTAATACCCTGGCATATACACTATTAGCTCTCATACCCTGGTATATCCACTATTAGCTCTAATACCCTGGTGTATCCCACTATTAGCTCTAATACCCTGGTGTATCCTCTATTAGCTCTAATACCCAGGTATATCCCACTACTAGCTCTAATACCCTGGTGTATCCTCTATTAGCTCTAATACCCTGGTATATCCTCTATTAGCTCTATTACCCTGGTATATCCCACTATTAGCTCTAATACCCTGGTGTATCCCTCTATTAGCTCTAATACCCTGGTATATCCCAATATTAGCTCTAATACCACCACTATTAGCTCTAATACCCTGGTATATCCACTATTAGCTCTAATACCCTGGTATATCCCACTATTAGCTCTAATACCCCCAGTATTAGCTAACATACCCTGGTATATCCTCTATTAGCTCTAATACCCTGGTGAATCCCATTAGTAGCTCTAATACCCCCACTATTAACTCTAATACCCCCACTATTAGCTCTCATACCCTGGTATGTCCACTATTAGCTCTAATACCCTGGTGTATCCCACTATTAGCTATAATACCCTGGTATATCCCACTATTAGCTCTAATCCCCTGGTATATCCACTATTAGCTCTAATACCATGGTGTATCCCACTAGTAGCTCTAATACCCTGGTGTATCCATTATTAGCTCTAATACCCTGGTGTATCCACTATTAGCTCTAAAACCCTGGTGTATCCCACTAGTAGCTATAATTCCCTGGTGTATCCACTATTAGCTCTAATACCCTGGTATAGCCACTAGTAGCTCTAATACCCTGGTATATCCACAATTAGCTCTAATATCCTGATATATCCCACTATTAGCTCTAATACCCTGGTGTATCCACAATTAGCTCTAATACTCTGGTGTATCACACTAGTAGCTATAATACCCTGGTGTATCCACTATTAGCTCTAATACCCTGGTATAGCCACTAGTAGCTCTAATACCCTGGTATATCGACTATTAGCTCTAATACCCTGGTACATCCACTATTAGCTCTAATACACTGGTGTATCCACTATTAGCTGTAATACCCTTGTGTATCCCACTACTGGCTCTAATACCCTGGTATATCCACTATTAGCTCTAATACCCTGGTATATCCCACTATTATCTCTAATACCCTGGTGTATCCTCTATTAGCTCTACTACCCTGGTATATCCAATATTAGCTCTAATACCCTAGTGTATCCCTCTATTAGCTCTAATACCCTGGTGTATCCCACTATTAGCTGTAATACCCCCACTATTAGCTCTAATACCCTGGTGTATCCACTATTAGCTCTAATACCCTGGACTATCCCACTATTAGCTCTAATACCCACACTATTAGCTCTAATACCCTGGTATATCCTCTATTAGCTCTATTACCCTGGAATATCCCACTATTAGCTCTAATACCCTGGCTTATCCCTCTATTAGCTCTAATACCCTGGTGTATCCCAATAATAGCTCTAATACCCCCACTATTAGCTCTAATACCCTGGTATATCCTCAAATAGCTCTAATACCCTGGTGAATCCCATTTGTAGCTCTAAACCCCCACTATTAGCTCTAATACCCCCACTATTAGCTCTAATACCATGGTGTATCCCACTAGTAGCTCTAATACCCTGGTGTATCCATTATTAGCTCTAATACCCTGGTGTATCCACTATTAGCTCTAATACCCTGGTGTATCCCACTAGTAGCTATAATACCCTGGTGTATCCACTATTAGCTCTAATACCCTGGTATATCCACTAGTAGCTCTAATACCCTGGTATATCCACAATTAGCTCTAATACCCTGATATATCCCACAATTAGCTCTAATACCCTGGTGTATCCACTAGTAGCTCTAATAACCTGGTGTATCCACTATTAGCTCTAATACCCTGGTGTATCCACTATTAGCTCTAATAATCTGGTGTATCACACTAGTAGCTTTAATACCCTGGTATATCCACTAGTAGCTCTAATACCCTGGTATTTCCACTAGTAGCTCTAATACCCTGGTATATCCACTAGTAGCTCTAATACAATGGTGTATCTACTAGTAGCTCTAATACCCTGGTCTATCCACAATTAGCTCTAATACACTGGTGTATCCACTAGTAGCTCTAATACCCTGGTATATCCACTATTAGCTCTAATACCCTGGTATATCCCACTATTAGCTCTAATTCCCTGGTGTATCATCTATAAGCTCTAATACCCTGGTACATCCACTATTAGCTCTAATACCCTGGTGTATCCCACTACTGGCTCTAATACCCTGGTGTATCCACTATTAGCTCTAATACCCTGGTTTATCCACTATTATCTCTAATACCCTTTTGTATCCACTATTAGCTCTAATACCCTGGTATATCCAATATTAGCTCTAATACCCTGGTATATCCACTAGTAACTCTAATACCCTGGTGTATCCTCTATTAGCTCCAAAACCCTGCTGTACCCCACTCTTAGCTTTAATACCCTGGTGTATCCACTATTAGCTCTAATACCATGGTGTATCCCACAATTAGCTGTAATACCCTGGTGTATCCCACTATTAGCTCTAATACCCTGGTATATCCACTATTAGCTCTAATACCCTGGTATATCCCACTATTATCTCTAATACCCTGGTGTATCCTCTATTAACTCGAATACCCTGGTATATCCAATATTAGCTCTAATACCCTGGTGTATCCCTCTATTAGCTCTAATACCCTGGTATATCCCACTATTAGCTCTAATACCCCCACTATTAGCTCTAATACCCTGGTGTATCCACTATTAGCTCTAATACCCTGGTATATCCCACTATTAGCTCCAATAGCCAGGTTTATCCATTATTAGCTCTAATACCCTCGTATATCCCACTATTAGCTCTAATACCCTGGTGTATCCTCTATTAACTCTAATACCCTGGTATATCGACTATTAGCTCTAATACCCTGGTATATCCACTTTTAGCTCTAATACGCTGGTATATCCTCCAGTAGCTATAATACCCTGGTATATCCACTAGTAGCTCTAATTCCCTGGTTTATCCACTATTAGCTCTAATACCCTGGTATATCCTCTAGTACCTCTAATACCCTGGTATATCCACTATTAGCTCTAATACCCTGGTGTATCCTCTTTTAGCTCCAATACCCTGGTGTATCCCACTATTAGCTCTAATATCCAGGTGTATCCCACTATTAGCTCTAATACCCTGGTGTATCCACTATTAGCTCTAATACCCTGGTATATCCCACTATTAGCTCTAATACCCTGGTATATCCACTATTAGCTCTAATACCCTGGTATTTCCAAAATTAGCTCTAATACCCTGGTGTATCCTCTATTAGCTCTAATACCCTGGTATATCGACTATTATCTCTAATACCCTGGTGTATCCAAATATTAGCTCTAATACCCTGGTGTATCCCACTATTAGCTCTATTACCCTGGTGTATCCTCTATTAGCTCTAATACCCTGGTATATCCAATATTAGCTCTAATACCCTGGTGAATCCCATTAGTAGCTCTAATACCCCCACTATTAGCTCTAATACCCCCACTCTTAGCTCTAATACCCTGGTATGTCCACTATTAGCTCTAATACCCTGGTATATCCACTATTAGCTCTAATACCCTGGTGTATCCCACTATTAGCTCTAATACCTTGGTATATCCCTCTATTAGCTCTAATACCCTGGTATATCCACTATTAGCTCTAATATCATGGTGTATCCCACTAATGGTGTGTCCCACTAATACCCTGGTGTATCCATTATTAGCTTTAATACCCTGGTGTATCCACTATTAGCTCTAATACCCTGGTGTAACCCACTAGTAGCTATAATACCCTGGTGTATCCACTATTAGCTCTAATACCCTGGTATATCCACTAGTAGCTCTAATACCCTGGTATATCCACTATTAGCTCTAATATGCTGGTATATCCTCTAGTAGCTATAATACCCTGGTATATCCACTAGTAGCTCTAATACCCTGGTATATCCACTATTAGCTCTAATACCCTGGTGTATCCACTATTAGCTGTAATATCCTGGTGTATCCACTATTAGCTCTAATATCCTGGTGTATCCTCTATTAGCTCCAATACCCTGGTGTATCCACTATTAGCTCTAATACCCTGGTATATCCACTAGTAGCTCTAATACCCTGGTGTATCCACTATTAGCTCTAATACCCTGGTGTATCCACTATTAGCTCTAATACCCTGGTATATCCACCATTAGCTCTAATACCCTGGTTTATCCATTATTAGCTCTAATACCCTAGTGTATCCCACCGTTAGCTCTGGTAATAACTCTGTATGAGCTCACAGTAACTCTTGGCCAAGTTACACCTCCTGCCCATAATTCGGTTACTATTTAGTCTCCCAACGGAGCCCAATGTCAGTAGGATAAAGTGCGTATTTATTTAATGCTACCTGTGGCTGTGTCTGCCTGCCTCTGTCTCTGGGCATCTGTCACAGCACCTGCAATTAAAAGAATAGGGGAGGAAGGCTGGCGCATTACACACCTGCAGAGGCCACTCATACACTAGGAGGAGGAGACTAGGGCCAGACGGTAGGAGGAGGAGGAGACTAGGGCCAGACGGTAGGAGGAGGAGGAGACTAGGGCCAGACGGTAGGAGTTAGAGGAGACCTGGGCCAGACGGTAGGAGGAGGAGGAGACTAGGGCCAGACGGTAGGAGGAGGAGGAGGAGACTAGTGCCAGACGGGAGGAGGAGGAGACTAGTGCCAGACGGTAGGAGGAGGAGGAGACTAGGGCCAGACGATAGGAAGAGGAGGAGGAGGAGACTAGGGCCAGACGGTAGGAGGAGGAGGAGGAGGAGTCTAGGGCCAGACAGTAGCAGGAGGAGGAGGAGAATAGGGCTAGACGGTAGGAGGAGACTAAGGCCAGACGGTAGGAGGAGGAGGAGGAGAATAGGGCCAGACGGTAGGAGGAGACTGGGGCCAGACGGTAGGAGGAAAATACAGCTCAGTGAGAATAAAGACAATTAGAAAAAGGCAATCACATTAACACTATACAAATACAAGTGTAAACCTGTTCCGACTGTCACTTACACGGAGTGGTTAATCGCCCCCCAATAAACAGCTCTTACTCTGTTAGCTTGGTTTGACTCCTTCCTGTAACAGATATCCATCAGCTCAGGAGACTTCTTTATTTATATATCTATTTCATCTTTCATTTATTTATAAAGAGTTTTTAAATACCACCCACGTCTGTTCTACCCTTCCTCCTTCGTCTCCTCGGCTCTCCGGTTGAGATTCCGCTAGGCACCACAGCACCGGCATGGCTGCTGACAGTTCTTTACCTCTGTGATTCCTAGATCTAAACCCTGCACATATTGTACATTTCTGTCTGTGTTCTAAATGGTGGGTTTGTAGACAGGAAAGTCTGACAGAGATGTAAAGCACCCTAGACAGAGAGTAAAGCACCCCAGACAGAGAGTAAAGTACCCCAGACAGAGAGTTAAGCACCCCAGAAGGAGAGTAAAGTACCCCAGATGGAGAGTAAAGTACCCCAGACAGAGAGTTAAGCACCCCAAACGGAGAGTAAAGTACCCCAGAAAGAGAGTTAAGTAACCCAGATGGAGAGTAAAGTACCCCAGATGGAGAGTTAAGCACCCCAGACAGAGAGTAAAGTACCCCAGACGGAGAGTTAAGTACCCCAGACAGAGAGTTAAGTACCCCAGACAGAGCGTTAAGTACCCCAGACTGAGAGTAAAGTACCCCAGACAGAGAGTTAAGTACCCCAGACAGAGAGTTAAGTACCCCAGACAGAGAGTTAAGTACGCTAGACAGAGAGTTACCCAGACAGAGATTTAAGTACCCCAGTCAGAGAGTTAAGTACCCCAGACAGAGAGTTAAGTACCCCAGACGGCAAAACCTACTCTTGGTAAGGCTGGGGAGCTGCTGAGAAATTATACAGGTTGGAAATCTAATCTGTATGCAGAAGTTGGGATATTTTTTACATATTTTTTTAATTTAGCCATAAAAATGAAAGCCCCTACTGAACTTCTATAGACTACTGATTGTAGTTCAAAGTGGAATCGTCTGAAAAGTACAAGTCGTTATACTCTTAGAAGATGATTGAAAAGGTTCTGATGTCTTTGAAAACTGCTCAAACAAACTGTTCACACCATCCATGTTAGACTGGCGCAATACGGCTTGTCAAGAATCAGAATTCCTATTCAATAAAATCACACACACAGACAGAGAAAATAATCTCAGTAAACTGTTCATGTTTTGCGTGGGAAGAGAGCCATGAGATTTTTTTTTTTTTTTTTTTACTTTTCGTGTATTTTCGAAAATGACTAACTGTTACAATTTACAAACAGACGCTAGAGTGTGTTGGTCCATATCTGCACGTTATCGTGTCCCGACTGTCACTAATCAAACAGCTCTGTTACCTTTGATTTCTTTCATATGGACATAATCCAGTTTTAGAGGCAGGTTTAGGAATAAAAAGAGGAAACATAATAATCCAGTTTTAGAGGCAGGTTTAGGAATAAAAAGAGGAAACATAATAATCCAGTTTTAGAGGCAGGTTTAGGAATAAAAAGAGGAAACATAATAATCCAGTTTTAGAGGCAGGTTTAGGAATAAAAAGAGGAAACATAATAATTCAGTTTTAGAGGCAGGTTTAGGAATAAAAGGAGGAAGCGTAATAATCCAGTTTTAGAGGCAGGTTTAGGAATAAAAAGAGGAAACATAATAATTCAGTTTTAGAGGCAGGTTTAGGAATAAAAGGAGGAAGCATAATAATTCAGTTTTAGAGGCAGGTTTAGGAATAAAAAGAGGAAGCATAATAATTCAGTTTTAGAAGCAGGTTTAGGAATAAAAAGAGGAAACATAATAATCCAGTTTTAGAGGAAGGTTTAGGAATAAAAGGAGGAAGCATAATAATCCAGTTTTAGAGGCAGGTTTAGGAATAAAAGGAGGAAGCATAATAATCCAGTTTTAGAGGCAGGTTTAGGAATAAAAAGAGGAAGCATAATAATTCAGTTTTAGAGGCAGGTTTAGGAATAAAAAGAGGAAACATAATAATCCAGTTTTAGAGGCAGGTTTAGGAATAAAAAGAGGAAACATAATAATCCAGTTTTAGAGGCAGGTTTAGGAATAAAAAGAGGAAGCATAATAATTCAGTTTTAGAGGAAGGTTTAGGAATAAAAAGAGGAAACATAATAATTCAGTTTTAGAGGCAGGTTTAGGAATAAAAGGTGGAGACATAACATGCTGAACAGGGACATCTAGGGTTGAAGCAAGGTTTTGCAGCATTGAGTGAACAGTGACAGATGCCAATCTCAATAGAAATGGCACCCTTTCAAGAAAGGTGGAAAGAACATGCATGGTTTATAGTTAGAAATACAGGTAGACCAGAGAGGCCATGTCTGACTGGCAGAGGACTTCATACCCTGATTAGAAACACCTGGACTCCTAATTTGTGTTTCCTACAAATGTTGTTTCTGGTGCAACATTTGTACCTGCACACTTAAGAAGGTGAAAGGTTAAACGGCTGTGATTGTTACCTTCCTGATGCAGTAAAAATAATACAATCCAAGTAAGCTTTACGTCACGTCTTTTTGAGTGTCGGACCCATCTCAATTTCTTTTACTTATCTGAAATCCAGGGTTATACGCACCAACCAAATTTCGGGCAGAGCGCGATAGTTCTCTTTTGATTGGTTTAGAGTTAGAGAAAGTATTTTCCGGGTCACAAGGTTATAATAATGATCATAATTTCTCTACAGGGTGAACATAGTCAGTGAATCATGTTCTATTTTATTGTGGTCATTTTAACAACAGACCCATTCAACAGATTCCTCAAATTGCAAGTGCACATTAAATGTGTTTGACCGTTTATTTGCTAGACCCTCAAAAGACACTAGAAATAGTTGAGTACATTTACCAGAGTACCTATTTACTCAACTCGAACCAGCCCCTATCAAACAGTAGGTGGTCTTGATTATGATTCAAGAGACCACTATGGCCTGCACAATGAACAAAGGCTCTCAGGTCAAAAGGGCTGAAGGTTTTCAAAAGATAAAACAGGAGATTAAATGGTTCTAAAGATGATGGAATGGAAGAGATTGTAGAATTGTTAGAACAACTTGTTTTCAATCATTGTTCATTGTTCTATAATTTTTGGGATTGAAGAACAACAGGCATTTTCATCAACAATGTTGTGTGCTATTTAGTACACAACATTTATGACAGAGCCCCTACCCTGTTGGTTGATGGGGTATTTTTTTCCACTCTCATGCATTCTTGAACTGAAGTGAAACCATCCGCAGCATCTTTAAAGCGCTTAGTTGACAGTTTGTGAGATGAATAAATAAAGTGACGCATTCTTTAATCCAGTGCTCTCTGTCCCTGCAGATCTGTCCCACAACAGCTGTGGGTTTTTAACTGTTATCCTCAAACAGAATTATTTCACTTCTGCTCTAGCCTGCTCATTACTATTGCATGGTCCACGGCCACTTCTACTCATCAAGAAGCGCATTAAAATATTTACTAACTGGTAACAACTGAGGGGGCCCCTGGTATTACAGGACCGGAGTTACCATGAAAAACCACAAACTGCTGAGTAATGGATGAAAATGTCATTTAGCCACACGCTGCATATTCCATACAGAAGGCCCCGCTGCACCTCCCTCCTAACACTACGAAGGCCCCACAGCACCTCCCTCCTAACACTACGAAGGCCCCACCGCACCTCCCTACATTAAAGGTGTATTTTATAGAAGAAGAATGGGAGTAGACCAATCTAGGAGCGCATTCCGGTGCAAGAAGGGGAGTAGACAGATCTAGGAGCGCATTCCGGTGCTAGAAGGGGAGTAGACAGATCTAGTAGCGCATTTCAGCGCTAGAAGGGGAGTAGACAGATCTAGGAGCGCATTCCGGTGCTAGAAGGGGAGAAGACAGATCTAGGAGCGCATTCCGGTGCTAGAAGGGGAGTAGACAGATTTAGGAGCGCATTCCGGTGCTAGAATGGGAGTAGACAGATCTAGGAGCGCATCCCAGTGCTAGAAGGGGAGTAGGCAGATTTAGGAGCGCATTCTGCTGCTAGAAGGGGAGTAGACAGATCTAGGAGCGCATTCCGGTGCTAGAAGGGGAGTAGACAGATCTAGGAGCGCATT
>QNTS01002059.1:25752-48348 GCA_003317085.1 Hucho hucho
CTCCTCCTCTCCCCTTCTCCCCTCTCCTTCTCTCCTCCTCTCCTCCTCTCCACCTCTCCACCTCTCCTCCTCTCCACCTCTCCTCCTCTCCAGTTGTACTCCTCTCCACCTCTCCTCCTCTCCACTTCTCCTCCTCTAAACAGGGATAGGAAGGTTTATAAATAAATACTGTATGTATGAGCAGCGTGGAATACTGCTCCTGCTGCTTCTTACTGACATACAGTGAGTGGTCAGTTTATTAGGTACACCCATCTAGTATCGGTTGGACCCCCCTTTGCCTCCAGAACATCCTTAATTCGTCAGGGCATGGAAATGTTGCTCAATTGGTATCAAGGGGCCTAACATGTGCCAGGAAAACATTCCCCACACCATTACACCACCACCACCAGACTACTGTTGACAACAGGCAGGATGGGGCCATGGGCTCATGCTGCTCATGCCAAATCCTGACTCTGCCATCAGCAGATGCAACAGGAACTGGAATTTGTCGGACCAGGCAATGTTTTTCTACTCCTCAATTGTGCAGTGTTCCCACTGGAGCCGCTTCTTCTTGTTTTTAACTGTTAGGAGAGGAAGTGGAACCTGGTGTGGTCGTCTACTACTATAGCCAATCTGTGACAAGGAACGATGAAGATGTCGTTCTGCACACCACTGTAGTACTGCGCCTTCATTTGCCTGTTTGTGGCCCGCCTGTTAGCTTGCACAATTCTTGCCATTCTCCTTCGACCTCTCGTCAACGAGCTGTTTTCGCCCACAAGACTATCGCTGACTGGATGTCGCTGACCAAATAAATGAAGTCTTGTAACATTTTGGTCAGGTGAGGTGAAGGCATTATTGGTCAATGACCAAGGCCAAGCACTGTTTTCATTCACATGAAAAGGAAATAGGAGGATCCCTCATTGCGTAAGCACATGCTCTGTGAAGTGCTCAATCCGCTTCCTACCTCACTGTTGTTCCCTTTGGCTTACAATGGAGCTCCCATGGTGAAGCTACATGCCACAACACCATACAAACACAGCTTCATACATGTACAGCAACAAGTGCTGTTTTCACAGTTGTAATCTCCTAAACACAAAGCTATATATGTTTGTTAGAAGTTGTTTGAATATCATGGTGCGTGATCCCACAACAAGAAGTCAAAACAAGCATTGTCTGGGTATTGGTGGTGAAACAAAACGTTTTACTGAATGTTTGTATAACTTTGGTCTATATACCGAGATGGGGATACGGTGAGGTTCGGGCTCAAGAGAAGAGGTCTACTTTTCATAAACATTTTAAAGCAAAACCTCTGACTACTTAACTTGGTTTGATCCTTGGAAGCTGAAACCCATTCATACCAACTGATGTTCTCCAGCTCAATGTGATCTGCTGTAGGCTATTGTTTGTATATTAATGCATTACGATCTGAATCATAAATGATGTGAACTTTCCATCAAAAAGGAATGTTGATAGCATTTTGCTCTAGCTGGAAGAATATTTGACGAGATGTAATGAATTAATAGTCCACCCTTGAAGCACTGATAACTATTTCAAAAAGGTCATTCTGGGGTCATGCTCATACCATTGGCAAACAAAGTGGAGGTAAGTATATAAATGCATTCATTGCTACCGCGAGAGCATGCTGTAGAACTACACAATAGCCTAACACATTAGCTGTTATTTCAGTTGTTCAATGCATCATCACCCAATAGATAGCTCACAGTTCAAGTTGTTCTTGAGGAGACCAATTATTTCAGACTCAGAGGGGTAAAAGCGGTCTATGAATACCTTCTATTGTTATCCTTAGACTTTCTAACCTGCTCATCAGGAACCAGTGCTGAACATCACTGAGCCAAGACCAATACTGTGTGAAAACAGAGGGAGGAATAGGGGAAATCACTTTTCCCCTCTGGCTCATATAAAAATGATGATTGGGCGGAAAGCAGTCTCACCTGTCATTAAAATTCACATCAAATAACTATTATTTTTCCTTGAGGGAATGTCCTTTGTGGGATGGCTAGTACAGAATGTACTAAGATTTAAAAAGCAACCCATTCAATCTTATAAAACAAATGTGAAAATAGCAATGGATGCTCTCTTCAAGAGTGCTGATGATTGTACTTATCTACTGTTTATACACTGAGTACAGAAACATTAAGAACACCTGCTCTCAGCATGACATAGACTGACCAGGTGAATCCAGGTGAAAGCTATGATCTATTATTAATGTCACTTGTTAAAGAAGGATTTTTAAGACTTAAGACAATTAAAAAGTCATATTTAAAGGGTTAAAAAGTTGTATTTAAAGGGGCAGTGTTGTATTTTGATACAGGCTTGAATATGTAAATAAGCCAATATGCAGAGGAGTAGCCTACATTGTCTAATTATCTGTATGGTAATAATAATTCATTTTATTTTGTAAAGTGTTTTTTGCATCATATAACACAATACAATGCAATTTACAGTCACCTATTTGGCCCATGGTGTTACAGGCTAAGTAAAAAATAATTTATGTCAATCCCTTCATAATGTAAAGAAAATGAACATTTTTAAAAGTCTCATGCACAGTAGGCCTGCATTGAACACCATATATAGGCTACTGTAGGTTATATCATAGAAATCAAAAGCTATTTCCATGCGAAAATCTCATGGGTTTGCGCCATTGGTTTTGTTGGTAGGCCTATATTATGCTAAAATAGCCACAATAGCCTATTGGCTACTGTCTGAAACTGTAAGGGTGCTCAGTGTTCACTGTAAACGCAAGCCAGAAGTTGCACAAAATTCTCACAATGTTCAAGTTTCTGCTCACAATACCTAAAATTTGCTCAGTGCCCCAAAACGTTTGAGGGAACATTGCTTATATGCTTTTTAAATATAGTATAATCATATTATAAAACGACTAACTATAAGATGTCACCTTCCTTATAACTGTAAAATACATGTTTGCATGTTTAGTGTTAGAGAAGGTCTCTCTTGATCAAAACGTCGGCCCCCACCGCTGTGAACGCCACACACAGCTCCAGCTTGGCTTCCTGAACTCGTAAGGAACTCGCCTTTCATCTCATATTAATCCAATATTTTTTTGTTTAAAATCAATGAATTATTTTAGATTACTTCGATAAAGTTGGCTATAAATGGATCTCTGAATGTGCTACAGTGACGAACCCACTCTCTCCTTCTGCACTATGTGTAAGGATTGCAGGCATCTGCTTTGTCAGTGGCTGTGACGTAGGGGTCAGCCAGGAGTTGATGGACAGTCAAGAGCGAATGTGGGTAGGGGGGGAGATCCCAGATTCAAGTGGTATCACATTTCACATCTACGTCACGCAGGCGGAAACTATATTCTCATGTGTCCGTGAGAACCAGGGCTACCGCTCAATGCAAGCCATTTCAATCTATGGTGTATATAGATAGATTTATAAGCTAAAATGTCGGTCGGTACCGGCACCAGAGCATGCAGGTCACCTAAACCGGGGACTTTGTCTGGTATTGCACCACAATGAGAAATGCCTCCTAGTGACTACCTTATGACCCTGGTCAAGAGGAAGAGATGGGTGGAAGATCTCCTTGTGTGTCTCTGTGTATTCAATCATGTCACCATCATTTATCATAGTATTCATGAGGTCTTTCACAGAACAGTTCAAACACACTGAAGTATTTTTCATGTTTATGCTCCTTTAGAACAGTAATTTTCATCCAGTTCATGTAAATATTCTAAAATCCACAAAAACAAAATCCTAATTTTCCCACCAGAGGCGTGTTTCCATCACATTGGCAACATTCGAGAGCATCAAATCCATAATGCATTGTGGGTAAATGGTAACTGACTGACTGATCTACGAATGTAGAAAGTGATGTACAGGCAGCCCCACTGTCAGCTACTCCTGTGAGAGTCTAAGCACTCCCCCAGGTCCCCCATGGGCACCAGACCCCTTTGTCCCCTTATACTCCTGTCCATAGGCTGCAATGCCTATGGACATTGCTCAGGACAGTCCCTGCAGAGCACCTGTTTCTGCACCTTACATGACCCGTACGGGCCGTACTATACAGAAGGGGGCTGATGGACTACGACTGCTAAATGGACTATTGAAAGAAAAAAAGGAGAGAAAAAAAACAGAAAAACATGAGTGACGAAAAAACAAACAAACTCCCTGTACATATTCTAGTCACAGTCTAGTAACAATGTGTATTACCGTCATGTGTTATCCCCTAGCAACTAACTGTGCTAAGGTAACATGTTGTTCTCATGCTTTGCGGTTCTTTTACTTCTAAATTTAAAAGTAACTGTAAAACAGTGACCTTTCTTTTTTTGAGCGGGAATGGTATGTAGAAAGTGATGTACTGTTAAGGTCTCCTTACCAGGAGAGGGCGTAATCACTCTATGGAATACTTGACCTGATTGGGGTTCATGCATGTTCCCGGGTGAGTTTTTGACTAGCCTTTGATGTATGAGATGTTCTATGTGAAGCTAGCAGTTGGATATTAAATATGAATAATCTAAAAGAGAAGTTATTCTACCTCATCTTTTTATTCACGCTCTGCATCATAAATAACTAGTCATTATTATTTGTGTAAGTTGATTTGTAGATACAGTCAGTCCGCAGTTGCCTGCACTGTCGGCTGCCATGTTGAACAAGTCCACTGACCTGCTGCTGATGAAAGACTGTGCTTGATGATGTAGTGCACATACAATTATTTTTGCAGTTAAGTTCACATGTACTGAATAAAAAACCTAAGTTAAATGGGTTTCCATCGCATTTTCAACTCTTCCGATCGTTTTGTCACAAAAACTGAAAAATAGCAAACTTGCGCATGCTCTCTAGATAAGACTTCACTGATAAAGTGGACAAGGGTTAAATGATGAGATATGGAGAAGAGGAAGAGTACCGATCATCATGTCACTAGCATTCAAATAATAGCATGCCCTCAATATTTAGCCTATTGGAAATGTGCCGGATCAATGGGCACTTAACCTCCATGTGAAGTTCATCGTAATTTATTTAATCTGCCTAAAAACTTTTCATGCCTTTCCACGTTGGCCCATATCATCGCATGACTCCAAGTTTATTTAGATACGATGGTTAATATATCAATATCATTTCCACCACAATTTTTCGCATAATACATTTTACAGACACAAAAATAATGCATCATGTCAAATGAATTGCCTGTCAGCGTTTATGAAATTGTACCAACATTTCCTGTTTCCATAAGCCCTGTCGTTCCTTTTTATGTGTCAGGTAGTTCTTCCGCATGACCGTCTAGGTTTCCAAAGGGAAGAGGAGGATCGAGAGAGGCAGGATTTGCTCCTATTTCACCTAAGACAACCTGACTAGAAAGACACAGCTACAGGGCATGGAGGTCTGTGAAAACCTCAAAACGTATTTTAAACAGTCATGTTGGCAGTAGCAAGTTGACTTTGAAAAGATAAAGGAGATTTGACTTCCAGGATCCAGTCAAAGTAAAATTTCTAATACAAGTCGTCATGTGAAAATGCAACGACTAATAGCACCAGAGGCTAAAAAAAGACAAGGCCAATAGCATGGTGGTAGAGCATGGCTAAAAGGCATGGCTGAAAGGCATATAGGCTCAAAAGGCAAATTCTTCTTCTATGGTCACAAGATTATATAGTGATTCTGAATTACGAATACATGCATCATTACAGACGTTGGTTGATATGAAACTGATACAACTTTCAATTGAACAATGAGACATCTGCTACTTTGGGAACAATTCAGCAGTTTAGCAAGTTCAAGATTGAATTGTCATTTCCCGAGGCCTAGAATTCTGTATCCTGACATCTGATAAATAGATAATATGGAAAACTTGTAGACATTTATTTCAGACTGTTTTAAATTGTGTAGCAATTAAGCAGGCTAGTCATATGATTGTAAGCTAAAATATGTGGGGATGTTGTTGATCTTGATCGGAGTTTTGGCATTAATCTGAACATGTGTGAAACATCTGAGTTCATCCCAAGAAATAAGATACATCAACAAGAGTAGCTAGGTTTCCATCCAATTGGCGACAGATTTTCATACAATATTATATTCTCAAATCTGCATGAAACAGCACATTTACCCACCACAGATGTTTCCATCAAACGGACGAATTTCTGGTAAAAGGCTGCGTGATGACAAAAACTTTTGCAGTTAAATTCCCATGTACCGAATAAGAAATACAAGTTAAATTGGGTTTTCATTGCATTTCCAACTCTACTGATGGTTTTGTCACATAAACTGCTGTGTTAAATAGCAAATGTGCCCACTTTAGTCTTGGCACGTGAGCTTTAGCCAACAGCTCGCAGATACAGTGTGGGTAGGCTACTTACACCCATGCATACCCCACAAGACATGCCACCAGAGGTCTCTTCACAGTCCCCAAGTCCAGAACAGACTATAGGAGGCGCACTGTACTACATAGAGCCATGACTACATGGAACTCTATTCCACACCAAGTAACTGATGCAAGCAGTAGAATCAGATTTTTTAAAAACAGTTAAAAATACACCTTATGGAACAGCGGGACTGTGAAGCAACACAAACATAGACACATGCATACAAACACACGATAACATATGCACTATACACACATGTACACATGGATTTTGTGTTATAGATGTGTGGTAGTAGAGTAGAGGCCCAAGGGCACACACTTAATATGTTGTGAAATCTGTATAACTTCCTTAATTTTGCTGGACCCTGGGAAGAGTAGTAGCTGCCTTGGCAACAGCTAATGGGGATCCATAATAAATACAAATACATTAGATTATTCTGCATAAAAGCGAGATAATTTTTGTCGAGCATTTCCTGTTTCCATCAGCCTGGTCTTTTTTGATGAGTCAGGTAAATCATCCGCATGAAATGGTAGGATGGAAAACTGGTTAATGTAGCTAATTCTGTTCTAGATAATTTAACCCTAGGAATGTGTTACACATGTGTAACACCAACATGTTGCAATGATAGGGAAGAGCCAATGTACAAAGCCAAGGAAACACATCACCCGAACACATAATTAAAAAAATATAAAGTTTATTACAATGTTATTACAGTTTCAATGGAAGGAAGCTTTAAAGGTGCTACACATTTTGCATTGTAATTTCAGAAAATAATATATCAGCACTAATAGAGGAATGATAGTGTTTCACAGTATTACAGGCCAGTGTTGTCATTGGCTGTGATATTCTCCTATTGATTTCTCCCGCCGGAGCTCAATGACCTTGTTAACCTCGAAGTAACCAGACAAACATAATCAATTATTGAGCACATTCAACACACATACTCAAAATGACTAGTACTTGTAACAGGGAAAAATCATCTTGACCCTGTTACACATGTTTAGGAAATGTCTTGTCACAGCAAACTTCTGGAAGTGTGTGTCCTCCACTGATTTGATCTTGCTTTGTGTTTGTTGAACGATAATACACTTTCACACTAAACCAACGTAGAATGTTATGGGTTTACTGACGCAAAACAATTTAGTGTTCTGGTTCATAGCTGATTTCATGTAGAGCTACTGGATTTTAGCATTTGGAATGATTGAGGACATGAAACATGTAACTGCTAAAGTAAACGAGACCTGTTAGTTTCATGCTTATTCATGAAATATCATAAAGTGTTACCAGCATTGGTCCATAGCTGCATTACAGGTTGTCATGCAAATCAAATCAAATCAAAGTTTATTTGTCACGTGCGCCGAATACAACAGGTGTACAACATGCTTACTTACAGGCTCTAACCAATAGTGCAAAAAAAAGGTATTAGGTGAACAATAGGTAAGTAAAAAAATAAAAACAACAGTAAAAAAAGACAGGCTATATACAGTAGCGAGGCTATAAAAGTAGCGAGGCTACATACAGACACTGGTTAGTCGACTGATTGAGGTAGTATATGTACATGTAGTTATGGTTAAAGTGACTATGCATATATGATGAACAGAGAGTAGCAGTAGCGTAAAAAAGGGGTTGGTGGGTGGTGGGTGGCAGGAAAAATGCAGATAGATAGCCCGTTTAGCCACACAATGCAAAAAGTCAGGGTAGCCATTTGATTACCTGTTCAGGAGTCTTATGGCTTGAGGGTAAAAACTGTTGAGAAGCCTTTTTGTCCTAGAATGCTCCGGTCCAGTGACTGAAATGGTCGCGTGACCTGAGACCTGTCACTGGGGTCCAGACAGAGAGTCTTTTAAACAACACTCTCTTTTATTCATTTAGTGCAGCAGCATATTGGTGGAGCAAGTCAAGCGCAGTGGTAATAACCCCAGAGCCTATTATTGTGGAGCTTATCATTCTATAGGGAACTTGTCAAATCCAGACCTGGGAAATCAAAGGCTAATGCAGGGTCTGTTTTTAGCATACCTGGACTAATCAGATGTAATCTAAACAGCGCAAACCTTGTACATTATTATTACAGTGTTGGTTCGAGGTTGCTGATCACCTGTCTGACACATCAGTTAGAGAGCCATGTCTGGACTAGGATGAATAGGCTGCATTTGAAGAGGTAGAGTAATGACAGGTGTGAAGCACCGCACAACGTAATTCAGGAACACCTGTACAGTAGCAACACTTGTACACCTGTACAGTAGGAACACCGGTACACCGGTACAGTAGGAACACCTGTACACCGGTACAGTAGTAACACCTGTACACCTGTACAGTAGGAACACCTGTACACCTGTACAGTAGGAACACCTGTACAGTAGGAACACCTGTATACCTGTACAGTAGGAACACCTGTACACCTGTATACCTGTACAGTAGGAACACCTGTGCACCTGTACAGTAGGAACACCTGTAGACCTGTACACCTGTACAGTAAGAACACCTGTACACCTGTACAGTAGGAACACCTGTACACCTGTACACCTGTACAGTAGGAACACCTGTGCACCTGTACAGTAGGAATACCTGTACACCTGTACAGTAGGAACACCTGTACACCTGTACAGTAGGAACACCTGTACACATGTACAGTAGGAATACCTGTACACCTGTACAGTAGGAACACCTGTACACCTGTACAGTAGCAACACCTGTACACCTGTACACCTGTACAGTAGGAACACCTGTACACCTGTACAGTAGGAACACCTGTACATCTGTATATTAGGAACACATGTACATCTGTACATATGTAAAGTAGCCTACTTTACTAATTAAAGGGCAATGTACAGTGGGGTACTGTACAGTAACAATATAGTACTAACCGGATCATGAGAGTACGTTGAAAAGTAATGCACTTTGTAACTTAAGTCCTCTGGAACTTCACAACATACATTGTAGAATCCAATGTAAGCAACACCATTCAGCCCTATCACTCCTCTAAAGTAGACTAATTGCCTTCCTTATTCCTACACTCTTAGAAAAAAAGTTGCTAAGTAGAACCATACAGGGTTCTTCAATTGTTCCCCATAGGGTAACCGTTTTTGGTGCTGTTAGAACCCTTTGCAGAGGGTTCTGTCTATAATCCTCTATGTAGGGTTCTTCAAAGAACCACCTGTACATGGTTCTACCTAGAACCCTCTATGAACGGTTCTGCATAGAACCCTCTATGAAGGGTTCTTACCAAGGACCATTTTATAATCAAGGTTATTCCTAGAACCGTCTATGAAGGGTTCTACCAAGAACCCTTTTATTTTTGGAGAGTTCTTAAAACCCTGACAATACATTAAATATATCATAAGGCCTGTCTTTGAAGGCTTAGTTATACCCTAATACAGTGGTGTTAGGAATCTCCTGGTTTACAAGCCACATCAGGCCTGCAAGTCACATTAATCTGGTTTCAAATCAAATCAAATTTTATTGGTCACATAAATATGGTTAGCAGTTAATGCGAGTGTAGTGAAACGCTTGTGCTTCTAGTTCCGCCAAGAGTAGTAATATCTAACAAGTAATTAACAATTTCACAACAACTACCTTATACACACAAGTGTAAAGGGATGAATAAGAATATTAGCATATAAATATATGGATGAGCGATGGCCGTGTGGCATAGGCAAGATGCAGTAGATGGTATAGAGTAAAGTATATACATATGAGATGAATAATGTAGGGTAAGTAAACATTATATAAAGTGGCATTGTTTAAAGTGACTAGTGATACATTTATTACATCCAATTTTAATTCTTAAAGTGGCTAGGGATTTGAGCCTGTATGTTGGCAGCAGCCACTCAATTTTAGTAATGGCTGTTTAACAGTCTGATGGCCTTGAGATAGAAGCTGTTTTTCAGTCTCTCGGTCCCAGCTTTGATGCACCTGTACTGACCTCGCCTTCTGGATGATAGCGGGGTGAACAGGCAGAAGCTCGGGGCGTTGTTGTCCTTGATGATCTTTTTGGCCTTTCTGTGACATCTGGTGATGTAGGTGTCCTGGAGGGCAGGTAGTTTGCCCCCGTTGATGCGTTGTGCAGATTGCACTACCCTCTGGAGAGCCTTACGGTTGTGGTCGGAGCAGTTGCCATACCAGGCTATGATACAGCTCGACGGGATGCTCTTGATTGTGCATCTGTAAAAGTTTGTGACTATTTTCGGTGACAAGTCACATTTTTTCAGCCTCCTGAGGTTGAAGAGGCGCTGTTACGCCTTCTTCACCACGCTGTCTGTTTGGGTGGACCATTTCAGTTTGTCTGTGATGTGTACATCGAGAAACTTAAAACTTTCCACCTTCTCCACTACTGTCCTGTCGATGTGGATAGGGGGGCGCTCCCTCTGCTGTTTCCTGAAGTCCACGATCATCTCTTTTGTTTTGTTGACATTGAGTGTGAGGTTATTTTCCTGACACCACACTACGAGAGACCTCCACCCTGTAGGCCGTCTCGGGTGGCCCGTCAGAAAGTCCAGGACCCAGTTGCACAGGGCGGGGTCGAGACCCAGGGTCGAGACCCAGGGTCTCGAGCTTAATGACGAATTTGGAGGGTACTAGTTAAATGCTGAGCTGTAGTCGATGAACAGCATTCTTACATAGGTATTCCTCTGGTCCAGATGGATTAGGGCAGTGTGTAGTGTGATTGCGATTGTGTTGTCTGTGGACCTATTGGGGCGGTAAGCAAATTGGAGTGGGTCTAGGGTATCAGTTAGGGTGGAGGTGATATGATCCTTGACTAGTCTCTCAAAGCACTTCATGAGGACGGAAGTGATAGTCGTTTAGCTCAGTTACCTTAGCTTTCTTGGGAACAGGAACAATGGTGGCCATTTTGAAGCATGTGGGCACAGCAGACTGGGATAGGGATTGATTGAATATGTCCATAAACACACCAGCCAGCTGGTCTACGCATGCTCTGAGGACGCGGCTAGGGATGCCGTCTGGGCCGGCAGCCTTGCGAGGGTTAACACGTTTAAATGTTTTACTCACGTTGGCTACAGTGAAGGAGAGCCCACAGGTTTTGGTAGCAGGCTGTGTCAGTGGCACTGTATTGTCCTCAAAGCGAGCAAAGAAGTTGTTTAGTTTGTCTGGGAGCAAAACGTTGGTGACCGCGATGGGGATGGTTTTCTTTTTGTAATCTGTGATTGACTGTAGACCCTGCCACATACGTGAGCCGTTGAATTGCGACTCTGTTTTGTCTCTATACTGACGCTTAGCTTGTTTGATTGCCTTGCGGAGGTACTAGCTACACTGTTTGTATTCGGTCATGTTTCCGGTCGCCTTGCCATGATTTAAAAGCAGTGGTTCACGCTTTTAGTTTTGTGTGAATGCTGCCATCAATTCACAGTTTCTGGTTAGGGAAGGTTTTAATAGTCACCGTGGGTACAACATCACCGATGCACTTGCTAATAAACTCGCTCACCGAGTCAGCGTATACATCAATTTTGTTGTCTGAGGCTATAAGGAACATATCCCAGTCCCCGTGATCGAAGCAATCTTGAAGCGTGGAATCCAATTGCAATGATCCAGAATTCTGCCAGCTCGTGTCACGCGTTCTATATGCTGATAAAATTTAGGGAGCCTTGTTTTCAGATTAGCTTTGTTAAAATCCCCAGCTACAATAAATGCAGCCTCAGGATATGTGGTTTCCAGTTTACATAGAGTCCAGTGAAGTTCTTTCAGGGCCTTCGAGGTGTCTGCTTTGGGGGGATATACACGGCTGTGATTATAATCGAAGAGAATTCTCTTGGTAGATATTGCGGTTGGCATTTGATTGTAAGGAATTCTAGGTCGGGTGAACAAAAGGATTTCCTGTACGTTGTTATGATTACACCACAAATAGTTAATCATAAGGCATACACCCCTGCCCTTCTTCTTACAAGAGAGATGTTTGTTTCTGTCGACGTGATGCGTGAAGAAACCGGGTGGCTGTACCGACTCTGATAACATATCCCGAGTGAGCCATGTTTACGTGAAACAGAGAATGTTACAATCTATGATGTCACTCTGGAAGGCAACCCTTGCTCGAATTTCATCTACCTTGTTGTCAAAAGACTGGACTTTGGCGAGTATTATACTCGGGAGAGGTGAGCGATGTGCAAGTCTACGGAGCCTGACCAGGAGGCCGCTCCGTCTGCCCCTTCTGCGGTGCCGTTGTTTTGGGTCGGCTACTGGGATTAAATCCATTGTCCTGGGTGGTGGTCCAAACAGAGGATCTGGAAAGTCGTATTCCTGGTCGTAATGTTGGTAAATTGACATTGCTCTTATATCCAATAGTTCTTCCCGGCTGTATGTAATAAGACTTAAGATTTCCTGGGTAAACAATGTAAGAAATAATACATAAAAAAACAAAATACTGCAACCATCTCTGTGATGCATAATTCCTATTGGAATCCAGCTAGAGTTAGGATATCCACCAAGTGGAATTGTTAATTACCCGCAACCTGCATTCTGAATGACTGCCAGGATAAGAAAGATTGAATACTGAGACTACCTCAATCAACTGGAACAAACATCCACTGGTAACGGGTGCAATAAATTCAATAACTAACAGTTTAGTTTAGAAAGTTGTACACTGATCAACCAATCAATGTACATGCAAAAACACAGATATTACAGTAAAACAAAGAATTCTGAAAATCTCCATGCAAAAGAGCATGCTTGGAAATATTATATATGGTTCTATGTAGAAACCTTCTTGCTTTCCAAAGAATCATCAAAGAACCCTTTCTTCCAAAACACTGTTCTTAGGATGTTAAAGGTTCTAGGTAGAACCATTTGCCTTACAAAGAACCTTTTTCTTCCAAAAAGTGTTCTTCTGATCAAAACGGTTCTTGGTAGAACCCTACGTGACTGCAAAGAACCCTTTTGGAACCCTTTTTCTAGGAGTGTAACTAAAACAATGTATTCTAATAATTAGCCCCTTTGTCAAGGAAAAACACCATGTAGCCAACAGACATCCAGATCTCATGAACTGGGAGGGGATGATGTCATTATCTCTTGAGCGTAGACCTGTGATCTGAAAGACACTGATTCTAATGTGAGTTGGCTGATAAGCAGAGTCAACGAGACTCATTGTGATCCACACGTACAACAGGTGTTGCATGTACGATAGCATTCTGAAATAATGTATCTACTCTTCAGAGAGCGAGCAATAGGAGGGCACGCTGTGATGATGTGGTGCTTTAATATATTATGCCACGTTGGCTATGGTAAAGGATTTATTTTCAAATAGAGAGCGGAGCAGACAGGAAGAAATGACCCTGACTGCTGAATGAAAGTGAAGAGAGGATTAGAGGCAGGATACATCCAAAGGTGGAATAATTGTCTTAAGCTGCTTAATTATGCATGCACAGAATGTAACGTATTCAGGTGTTACCTGAATGGCTTAGTAAAACAAAATGTGTCCCAAAGCCATGATATGCAAAACTGTGCTGCACACTGAAATTAAAGGGGCAATCTGCAATTGCTACATCCATTTTTTTATATATAAGTTAATGATATAGACCGTTGATTCATGAAGAACATAACTTGAATCAGAACCATAAATATAAGCTTGTTTTACTCTAATGTTTGTAAACAAAGTAAATGTAAACAAACACCATATAGCCTCAACATAGTTAAAACTATAATTTTGATATCATGGATGGTCAGTCCTTGCATCCATAGATCTGTCTATGAATTTGAGAGTGGTTACATTTCTCCAGCCCCATCCCTCAGCTTGTTACCGAAACAGTGGTAGGGATTATTGTTTCAAATACGGATTATCCCTTTAATGTCATTTAGCTGACAACCCAACTGTTAGTTGTTGTGTGATTGGGGTGTAATCGGTGGAGCAGACCGAGTCACGACCTCCATCCACTCTGTGGAATGCCCATATTAGGTTTCTAATAAAGGGAGGGACACTAAACAAACAAACAAAACAAGGACTGAGTGTTGTTCAAAAGCCATCAGTGTTATGTCACTTGGTGGTCCCCTACAAGGAATCCCTGTTTTATTTGCAATACAGTAGTGCTCTGTTTGTTAACCTCCAGCAGCGCTCAGGGATGTTTCCTTTCCCAAGCCCTGACCATCGAGCACAGAGTGACAGCGGGGGTAGTGGAACTAAGGCTTCGCCTAAAGTTACCTTCTGAAGTGATCAGAACGATCTCTGCTAATATTTCCCAGGAGACCAGAGGGGAACAATAAAAGCTGTTTAAGAGGGAGCCAGTTGTTTGATTGCTGTGACTCCCAATATCCTGTAATCTATTGTCTATACAATTATGAAAGAAATCAATGGCCAACAAGCATGTTATCTCTTAGGCCCAGACATTAGTGTGTATCCTACTGTTTGAAGTTTCACGTAGGGCCAATAGTGCAGTACATGTGAGCTGGAGACACATGGCAAGGAGGTGGGGAAAACATTTTAAGGGCACGGCTCTAACCCTCAAACAGCCAATAAGAGGAGGACTGGACTGACCTCATCAGTTAGCACTCTAGTGTCTTGGCCGGCCCAGCTGTTTGAACTGGCCACTGAATGAACCAAACTTTGTCAACTTCTCTTCCACTTCACAGACCAGCACTTATTCAGACTCCGAAGTGTTCATTTCCACAGCACAGGGAAACCGCTTGGGAATGTCGTAGTGGAGGTAGAGGTTCTGTTCTATGGGAGAATCTCAGACATTCTAGACTTAGACTTCTGCAGAGGTCGTTTGCTTCTTACGCAGTCTGCCCTGTTCTGAAGCAACTCATTGAGAGGAGAGCTCCCCATCTCAGCCTGTAGAGCTCATCTGGAACTAGGAGGAGCTGCTGGCAAGGTAAGATGCGACCAACCCACACATCCATATGTACATGTGGTTACTCTACATAAGCTCTGAGATGTCAATTTGCTCTTGGAGAAGTATTCTCATTTGCATGTAAAAAAAAAAATTTTTTTAAAAGATGTGAGAAAGGAGATGGGTATTTTCTTGAAAGCATCTCAATTATATGTTTAATGTGACACATGTCAAGTTGCTACTGTATGTGAGTGCATATTATCTTAATTGTTCATGCCCTGAAAAAAACCTAGTATTCTCTTTATAGTTCATGCCCTTAAAAAATAAATAATTGTATTTTGTTTTGGTTCTGAAAAGCATTGACAGAAGTGGTCATGATCATGACGGCTCACCTTGGGATCATTTTGGTATTGAGCAGGATGCTTGAGGCATGTCTGCAATGGAAATCAATGGGGATAGCCTACTACAAAACCACAAGACCTGTACTATCACACTCATTCCTACCAAGCCTTCAACCTGAATCCAACTTCTGCTATTGTAAGGCTTTAGAAGACAATACTGAAATAACCTAATATTAGTCCAACAACCCAGCTTTTGTCCTGTGCTGTGGTCCCCATTCATTTCTGTCAGTCACATATCCATTTGGAGGGCCATGTTAGCTTAGCAGCCAAAGTCCTGGGGCTTCTGAACACTACACTCGCTCGCCTATCTGAAGCGGCAAGATGTCTGCGAGGGATTTCACCTTGAAGAAGTTAAGACTTAAACCTTGTTGTGACACAGCCAATGTTCTATAGCGCCAATAACGTGCCACTGGGGCGTTTGAAGCAGCATGTTCCGTCTCGAGTGGCACGGTCAAGCTGCCCACTTTGGCTGCTTATTATAGACCTTTAGCCAATGAGGGGGCCATTGTTCATCTTGACTCATATTTCATCCTTCATGCGGGCTGGCTGCATATGATCAACCTAGAAACCAGGTTAAAGTGGAGTCCTTAACTCACAGATTACTGGCCACTTACTTTGCAAAAAGTCTGCAAAGTTTTCAGTCTTCTTGAGTGGATGAAATGGCCCCCCTTATTTATTTCAATATTTATAACCTTGATGTGTTGATTAGTCATTAATACACATTAGTGTATGTCCTGACTTTCTCCTCCATTCATAAATTAAAACAGAACATCACTACACAGTCTTGTCCGTGTGGGACTCAACGACCTCTGTAAGCCCATGCACAGAATGTACACCATGCTTGTACCCTGGCTTGTGCCCTGGCTTGTGCCCTGTGCCCTGGGTTGTACCCTGGCTTGTGCCCTGGCTTGTGCCCTGGCTTGTGCCCTGGCTTGTGCCCTGGACTGTGCCCTGGATTGTACCCTGGCTTGTACCCTGGCTTGTACCCTGGATTGTACCCTGGCTTGTGCCCTGTGCCCTGGCTTGTGCCCTGGCTTGTGCCCTGGATTGTACCCTGGCTTGTACCCTGGCTTGTACCCTGTGCCATGGCTTGTACCCTGGCTTGTGCCCTGTGCACTGGCTTGTACCCTGGATTGTACCCTGGCATGTGCTCTGTACCCTGTGCCCTGGCAAATACATGTGTTGATTGAAAGACTGTTGAACAAGTAAACAATACTATTTTCAGACAGAGACATATCTTTGTGCTGACCTTTGTTCCCAGGCCAGGAGGTAAAGCCGGCAGCTGTAAGAGGACACCCAGCACATTGTATTCTCAACACCGATTTAACAGAACAGCCCACTCCCGATAAGTGCACTTTGGATATGTGAAAACTCCAGTGCATTTCAGTTTTCAAGTCCCAGTTCAATAACATGTTATTTTATTCATGCTTATAACTGCATGATGTGGTTTAGTTCACTCTGTACCTCCAGTCCCAAGCCATTATATTCCCTGTATCAGGAGTGGACTGAAATGTTCAATTTCCACAGCATCACAGCAGTAAGCTAAGTTATTCTTCACATTCATCTGCATCTCACTTCAACGAAACTGCTCACAATATAAAAAGTTGACTGACCTGCCCTCATTTATCATAGCTGTTCCGGTGAGAAATTGATTTGCAACATGCCATGTTTGTACTGCGTACTGCACAGTTAAAAGAGCATGCTGAAGTACCCAGAAGTCCTCATCAGATAATGGCTGAAATTTAAGTTGATAGGGAACAGTCTTCTTTTTTCTTTCTCTCTCTACAGAGGACATCCGCTAACAGGAGAAGATTGTAAACCAGCATAAGGATACACATTTGGTTTCGAATTAGTCTTTGATCTTTACCTGGAGCATGAATTACTTTAAGAGATTTCAATGGCAGCCTTCCCTATATTTAGGTTAAATTCGAGGGGAATCTTGGGAAACCAATTCCAGACTGATATACTGTGCAACAACATGCAACATGTTGTATCCAACATGAATGGATCTGCATTATAAACTGGGTGGTTCGAGCTCTGAAGGCTGATTGGCTGACAGCCGTGGTATTTCAGACCGTATACCACGGATATAACAAAACATTTATTTTTACTGTTCTAATTACGTTGGTAACCAGTTTATAATAGCAATAAGGCACCTCGGGGTTTGTGGTATATTCGCCATACACCACACCCCCTCCGGCCTTATTGCTTAAGTATAACATATAGGGACATCCTGAACATGTTTTGTATTCAAACGAGAAACACTGAGGCTGTCATACAGAAAGAAGCCTGCTGTATATCATTGACTCATTATATTACCTTTGCATCAAAGCTCTGTCTGGAGGACTGTATTAGAAGGAAATAATGGGCTTTTGAAAAAGACGCCCCACTTTCATCCAGATCTTCCGTATTTAATCAATGCAATCACATCACCCCAGCTCAACTCCTAGCTTAGCGTCACTACTTCTCAAACTCTGGAAAGATACAGTACATGCCGAGGTTCCACTGTACAATGCAACACACAAACTGCTATTGCTATGCCGTTTTCACCACCACAGAGGGCCATTACTTTCCTTAGATCAAGAGTCCTCTCCACAGAACATGCAGAAGCGCTAAATCATTACCCTCTTTATGAGAGCATAGCCCCGAGCTTCCTAGGAAGCTGAATTCAACCTGTATTCATGGTTTGATAAATGTGCACTGTGGTTGGGTTCCTCGGTGTAAACAATATAGTAAGCCATTTGACTCTGCAGATGGGCCTGTATTCATAAGCTCAGAAGTGAGGGGGGAGTATAATGGAGGGCTGGATTTACAGTAAAAAGCAGCTCCAGAAATGCCACCCACACAGTGAATATTGGGCTCTTTAGGATGAATCTTCTTGGCAAATCAAATTGATCCATTTACTTCTGAAACACTGAGGATGGTCATGGATTCTGCATTTTCATACACTGGTAAGAATCATGCAAATGTGCTAAAGGTGAAACTATTTAAGTCAACATTTATTTTATATGACATGTGCACGCATTTCCACTCTCTTTGTTTGATATTTAGTTCTAGTTGCTATAACATTTCCTTTCAGGACATTACCATGACACACCTGTGATACGTACCAGAGGTAGATATTCGGGGAGGAAATGTGTCCACCCTGTAAATAAACACAGGCTTATCTTGTGAAAGCAGCATGTGAAATCCTGCTGACATGAACCATACACCATTGGCTCCAGTCATGCAAAGACCACATACAGTGTAGTATTCAAATAATATTTCAAAGAAAATTAAATGAATCTGAAAAGATAAGATGCATTTTGCTTCTCAAATGTTGAACAATTGGATACCATGAAATTGGGGAGAAAACAGGGTAAAATGTTTTCTCCCCAATTTCATGGTATCCAATTAGTAGTCACAGTCTTGTCTCATCGCTGCAACTCCCATACGGGGGACACCTTTACAGTGAGGAAACACCCACATTTACCTTAAAGCCCCATATACAGTGGGGCAAAAAAGTATTTAGTCAGCCACCAATTGTGCAAGTTCTCTCACTTAAAAAGATGAGAGAGGCCTGTAATTTTCATCATAGGTACACTTCAACTATGACAGACAAAATGAGGAAAATCACATTGTAGGATTTTTTATGAATTTATTTGCAAATTATGGTGGAAAATAAGTATTTGGTCACATACAAACAAGCAAGATTTCTGGCTCTCACAGACCTGTAACTTCTTCTTTAAGAGGCTCCTCTGTCCTCCACTCGTTACCTGTATTAATGGCACCTGTTTGAACTTGTTATCAGTATAAAAGACACCTGTCCACAACCTCAAACAGTCACACTCCAAACTCCACTATGGCCAAGACCAAAGAGCTGTCAAAGGACACCAGAAACAAAATTGTAGACCTGCACCAGGTTGGGAAGACTGAATCTGCAATAGGTAAGCAGCTTGGTTTGAAGAAATCAACTGTGGGAGCAATTATTAGGAAATGGAAGACATACAAGACCACTGATAATCTTCCTCGATCTGGGGCTCCACGCAAGATCTCACCCCGTGGGGTCAAAATGATCACAAGAACGGTGAGCAAAAATCCCAGAACCACACGGGGGGACCTAGTGAATGACCTGCAGAGAGCTGGGACCAAAGTAACAAAGCCTACCATCAGTAACACACTACGCCGCCAGGGACTCAAATCCTGCAGTGCCAGACGTGTCCCCCTGCTTAAGCCAGTACATGTTCAGGCCCGTCTGAAGTTTGCTAGAGAGCATTTGGATGATCCAGATGAGGATTGGGAGAATGTCATATGGTCAGATGAAACCAAAATAGAACTTTTTGGTAAAAACTCAACTCGTCGTGTTTGGAGGACAAAGAATGCTGAGTTGCATCCAAAGAACACCATACCTACTGTGAAGCATGGGGGTGGAAACATCATGCTTTGGGGCTGTTTTTCTGCAAAGGGACCAGGACGACTGATCCGTGTAAAGGAAAGAATGAATGGGGCCATGTATCGTGAGATTTTGAGTGAAAACCTCCTTCCATCAGCAAGGGCATTGAAGATGAAACGTGGCTGGGTCTTTCAGCATGACAATGATCCCAAACACACCGCCCGGGCAACGAAGGAGTGGCTTCGTAAGAAGCATTTCAAGGTCCTGGAGTGGCCTAGCCAGTCTCCAGATCTCAACCCCATAGAAAATCTTTGGAGGGAGTTGAAAGTCCGTGTTGCCCAGCGACAGCCCCAAAACATCACTGCTCTAGAGGAGATCTGCATGGAGGAATGGGCCAAAATACCAGCAACAGTGTGTGAAAACCTTGTGAAGACTTACAGAAAACGTTTGACCTCTGTCATTGCCAACAAAGGGTATATAACAAAGTATTGAGATAAACTTTTGTTATTGACCAAATACTTATTTTCCACCATAATTTGCAAATAAATAAATAAAAAATCCTACAATGTGATTTTCTGGATTTCTTTTTCTCATTTCATCTGTCATAGTTGAAGTGTACCTATGATGAAAATTACAGGCCTCTCTCATCTTTTTAAGTTGGAGAACTTGCACAATTGGTGGCTGACTAAATACTTTTTTGCCCCACTGTATGTACGGTCACTGTGGGGACAACATCGTCGATGCACTTATTAATGAAGCCGGTGACTGTTGTGGTAAACTCCTCAGTGCCATCGGATGAATCCCAGAACATATTCCAGTCTGTGCTAACGAAACAGTCCTGTAGTTTAACATTCGCTTCATCGGACCACTTCCGTACTAAGCACATCACTGGTACTTCCTGTTTGAATTCTTGCTATTGCTATATTTCACTGGTAACCCCCAAAGCCAATTCCTCCTTCGGCCGCCATTCCTTCCAGTTCTCTGCTGCCAATAACTGGAACAAACTGCAAAAATCACTGAAGCTGGAGACTCATATCTCCCTCACTAGCTTTATGCACCAGCTGTCAGAGCAGCTCACAGATCACTGTACCTGTACATAGCTCATCTATAAATAGCCCATCCAACTACCTCATCCCCATACTGTTGTTTATTTTATTTATTTTGTTCCTTTGCACCCCAGTATCTCTACTTGCACACTCTTCTTCACTCCAGTGTATAATTGCTATATTGTAATTATTTCGCCACTATGGCCTATTTTACCTCCCTTATCCTACCTCATTTGCACACACTGTATATAGACCTTTTCTATTGTATTATTGACTGTATGTTTGTTTATTCCATGTGTAACTCTGTGTTGTTGTTTGTGTCACACTGCTTTGCTTTATCTTGGCCAGGTCGCAGTTGTAAATGAGAACTTGTTCTCAACTGGCATACCTGGTTAAATAAAGGTAAAATAAAAAAATACCATTCTCAAAAGATTCTCGGTTAACTGAATTCTAGCTTTGATGACGAGTTTCTGAAAACTTGATTAATCTTTCTCCAACAGGTGCCCATTGCTGTGTAGGTTCCTGCGCTCAGGATCTTGGTGAGCAGAACAGCAGCCATGCCGCCTGCCATGGGAGGACCCCTGGGGTACACCCCTCCAGAGGGGGGCTGGGGCTGGGCGGTAGTGGTGGGAGCCTTCATCTCCATCGGCTTCTCCTATGCCTTTCCCAAGTCCATAACTGTCTTCTTCAAGGAGATTGAGGTCATTTTCGACTGCACCAGCAGCCAGGTGTCATGGATCTCCTCCATCATGCTGGCGGTGATGTACGCCGGAGGTGAGATGGAGGTTAGATTAGGGATAGCCTGGTAATTACTAGACTGATATCCGTGTACCGAACATTCAAACTCCCTAGAAAGGCCAGAATCTAGGAAGAAACATAGAGAGGAACCAGGCTGTGAGGGGTGGCCAGTCCTCTTCTGGCTGTGCCGGGTGCAGATTACAACAGAACATGGACAAGATTTGAAAATGTTCATAGAACAGGCAGAACAGTTGAAACTGGAGAAGCAGCATGGCCAGGTGGACTGGGGACATCAAGGAGTCATCAGGCCAGGTAGGCCTTGAGGAATGGTCCTAATGCTCAGGTCCTCCTCCTCCTCCGAGAGAGAGAGAGATAGATAGAGATAGCGAGAGAGAGAGAGAGAGAGATAGAGAGAGCATACTTAAATTCACACAGGACACCGGATAAGAGAGGAGAAATACTCCAGATATAACAGACGGACCCTAGCCCCCCAACACATAAACTACTGCAGCATAAATACTGGAGGCTGAGACAGGAGGGGTCGGGAGACACTGTGGCTCCGTCCGACGTTACCCCCGGACATGGCCAAACAGGCAGGATATTGCTTTCACAAACAACAAAGCCAGTATGGAGTGCATTTTTTGGTTCATAAATACATTACAAATGTATTGGAAACAGGTTAACAAGTGATTTCACAATTTTGTGTGAAGTTTCCGGGAGGGAGAGTCAGAGTGATAAGATAGTGTACCAGAAGTGAGCTGTACGATGCTCAGTTGGAGTGATGAGATAGTGTACCAGAAGTGACCTGTAGGATGCTCAGTCAGAGTGATGCGATAGTATACCAGAAGTGACCTGTACGATGCTCAGTCAGAGTGATGAGATAGTGTACCAGTAGTGACCTGTACCATGCTCAGTCAGAGTGATGAGATAGTGTACCAGTAGTGACCTGTAC
>QNTS01002059.1:48757-77665 GCA_003317085.1 Hucho hucho
TGCTCAGTCAGAGTGATGAGATAGTGTACCAGTAGTGACCTGTACCATGCTCAGTCAGAGTGATGAGATAGTGTACCAGTAGTGACCTGTACGGTGCTCAGTCAGAGTGATGAGATAGTGTACCAGTAGTGAACTGTACCATGCTCAGTCAGAATGATGAGATAGTCAGAGTGAGTAGGGGATCATTGTGTAACAGACATTGGTTTAAAAGTATTTGTTTTCTTTCAAATACTTTGAGCGTTTGATTGAGCCTATAGGCTTGGATCAAGGGACCATTCCATTGAGACCAGGCAAGCTAAAGTATTAATAGAAAACAAATACTACTTGAACCCAGACCTGGTGCTTGAAGTGTGTAGCAGCTGCCTAACAACACATGCGTTACATTGTAATTGTTATTCGTAACAGCTGTCCTACCACATCTTGGTAATCCCATGAAGTGAATAGTCATGATCCTTTTTATTAATTACCACTTAGACCTTATGGCTAAATCGTTAATTAAGCATGTGTCCCAAAACGTGTCCCACCATATATTCCTACACTTACTGAGACAAGCTGATGTGTGAGACTTCGGAAACATCAACTTGGCTTCTTTTTAGATTTTCTTTTATTTGATGCAAAACTGAAGGATAATGATAGCTATGACGAAAAATGTGACAATGTCTACAATCATCCTTTTTTAAACAGATACTGTAACAGCACCTTTTAACATGCATGGATCTGGATGCCTCTGTTAGGCATCCGTATTTACAGTGTACTTTTCATTGAGAATGCATACACTCTTTATTTTGCTCAGTGGACCGTTCATGCACTTCCTATTCTTCAGTCACAAACAGCTCCCATGGTTTCCCACCCATTGACTATGTGGAGTAAGGTCACTGGGCACCAGATCAAGATTAAGTGTATTGTCCAAAAGGAGACGGAGATGCCTGAATGAAACCACTGTCATTGAAATTAAACAAATGGGTCTCTAGAAAATTATTTTACTCTTCCATTGAAGCATAGTTATTAACAGTGCAACAGTATCTGTCTCTACAGTCCGCAGATGGGGTTCCTCTCTTTCCATTGTACTTGTTAATGCTCTGATCAGATGAATGTTGTCCCAGGTGTCTTCTGAGGCTGAGGAGATGAAATGATTTACATGAGAGTGGCAGGTGTGGCAGACTGTGTCAGCTGGTCTAGCTTCCTGTACTGACTGGGTTGAATCAAACGCTAGGTGTCAGATAGGTCTTCCCAGTGGAGCGTTGATACGCCTCTTTTCATCTGCATGACATTCAACACGAACAGACAGAACCGTAATCAGAGGGACTCTTGTTCTCAGACTCCTTGTCCCACAAGAAGAGGTCTGAGGCTGGATAAAAAAAGCACTGTCAAATAGTTAACAGACTCGTTTTCTCTCAAGGAGGAGAGATAAACTGAATAAACATATCCCCGGGGTATGATGCTGTTCTGAAAAAAAATCTTATTTTTTCCATATTGATATTGTCCTGTACACATTGTTATTAGCTGCACACTTCTACAGCACTTTCAACTGGCTTAGTAGTAGTGCCTATTTACAATAACGTGGAAGAAAAACTACTGAAGGAGTAATTACCAAAACACTGAACTCTTGAGAGGATTAGTGCTGATATGTTCCACGTGTAGTACCACATACTGTATACGGTACAGTAGGTCAAGCTTCAGAAATAGCAGCACTTTATGAAGAACTCTAACGATTTCTGAACCATTTGCCTATTTCAGTATAGAGGGGATCAGCACCATGTGTACGTATGTATGTATGGTCCACTCAGAGAGATAAGCCGCCATTTCCCTACTAGAGTACATAGCTGCCTTGGCTGCCCCCCACCAGACCGGTGAATGAATGCTATTTATTGTTCAGCAGCCCATTCCCTCAAAAGGTAGCACTTAGCTCAGGCGCACATTCAGGACCTGCATGGGCGAAAGCCAGGTCATTGGTTCATGCAGTAGCATTGTCTCAGACGCTTCCCAGTAGTTCCCAGTTCTCCCACTCTCAGTGTGTTGTCTGTTAGTTGGGCTCTGGACACATGACTGCCTGGCTGGCTGCGCATGATGAGGAGCACATGACTGTGTGGGGGCTGACCTCTGACCTTTCTACGGGACCAGAACACACAGGCCCTGTCAGACTCAGACCCTAATGACGTCTATGGCCCAATCCTGGCAGGCCTTAAAACGGGGGTGACAGCCAACAGTGCACAGCACACAATGTGTTCTTCTAGATTGTAGTTCAAGTAATCAATGAGTAATTGAATCAAATGGCTTTAGAAAGCCCTTTTTTACATCAACAGCTGTCGCGAAGTAAACAACAGGAACCTGGCCTAGACCCCCAAAGAGCAAGCAGCAGTACAGTGGCAATCCATGAGCAATTGTGCATGTAGGCTTACTGGTGCTACAGAAAATGGGTTGTGTTGCTTGGCTGATTCAACTGTAAGTTGCCGTAACAATTTATTGTAGAGTGTTCAGGTGTCATCCATGAACACTATAAAAAAAATGGTGTTATGGAAAATGTATACATTGACTAAATAATGGGACATAATCCTCGTCTTGACCTCTCTTTAATTTCTTTCCTATCCTTCTCATAATGTCTTATATTGTCAGGGTTGGTCTTAGGCTGCCTCCTCAGACTTTTCACCCCCTCACCAGCTCATCTTCGGAGAGGGAGGGGACAGTCTCTTTGTTGGTGCTTAGCCTTGCCTGTATTAGAATCTAAAAAGCCTTTGTCGTGTTCCGAGCTGGCAAATGAGTCTGGACAACCTCTAAACAAAAACTGTCACATTCCATTTAGGTTCCTTCAGTGGTGCCGGGATTTGGCAGGGAGGCTGAAGCGTCTTCCACATGGATCTTCGTTCCCATTTAGGCCTTGTTGGTATAGGCCAGACAGATGGTGGGCATGCAGCCAGCAGAACTCTGCATGCCATCTAGGCATATATGTTTACAACTTGTAGTGAGCTAGGGGTTGTTAGGCTCATTTTATGGCCCATAGTTACCTTAAATGTGTGTTGCCAAACCCTCTGAGGTTTAGCCAAACCTAAATGGAATGCATATGTTGCAGTCTAAGACTATAACAAAGTGGAGCTATTGTGAATGTAGCCTCCAAAGCTTCCAGTAGGGAAGGTGATAGGGTATGTAGAAGTAGACCATTGGTTAGAAAAACTATGAGTAGGCTATGTTTATCAAGTCATATCAGTAGACAAACTGTCTATTTCAACAGCAGTAAGAGGCTGAGTGGGACAAAGGTAGTGTCCCTCTCAATGTGAAGCTCTCATCTTCAAAATGAAGGGATATTATTTACCATTACATGGGAACTATGGTAGATTACCCGACTATGTGTAACCTGCTCTACTGTGGAGTACTTTAAATGTATTTTTTTATACCCAACCTCTCTAGCACAAACACACATAAAATCCTGCACAGGATTTTACAGTAGCCTTGTTAGAAGTGCTATTTAGTGACAGAGCCCTCTTGTTTTGTCATTCTCCGCACATACATTAGGAATACACAAACTGTAGCCACACCTCACAATATCTTGTTTCATCGCAATTGTCTTGTTTTCTGTGAGATTGCATTGCCAACAGTGGCTAGACCAGAGAAATTGCTGCAGTGCAGCAGTGAGACAAATCATTGCAGAAGTTGTGTGGAAGCTCTGGCTGCACCAGCTTTTCTCAGAGTTGGGGCTTTAGGGACCTCTAGTGGTCAAATATAACATTTCTCAAAAATGGTAGACTTTTCTTATGGTAGTCTAATTCGCTTTTTCACCTAAAGATTTAAATCACGTTAATCAAGGAAATGAATTCAAGATGCGAATTTGCAATCCTCTAAAGTTCGTCAAATGATTTCGATAGTCATTATGGTATAGCCAGTTATTCTTGGGAATATTTGCCTAATGTGAATTTTCCCAACGTATGAACCATCTTGACTGTTTGCTTTGTATTTGTCACCTCTCAGGTCCTATCAGCAGTATCCTGGTAAATAAGTATGGGAGTCGTCCCGTCATGATGTGTGGAGGATTCCTGTCTGGCTGTGGACTGATTGCTGCCTCCTTCTGCAACTCAGTGGAAGGACTTTACTTCTGTGTGGGAGTGGTTGGAGGTAGGCCTCTTTCATGGATAGTGATATCCGTGATCCTAGGGACGTCCATAGCTTAAAGCTTAACCCCTACCTTAACCCTTACCTTAACCATTTTACATTTCAACTTCAATGGGGGGTAGGGACATCCCAAGGAACCCGAATAGCAAGGATATGTTCATTAGTTTACTGTTCATTAGTTGCTGCTGTTTAGGAAATGTATTGCCCTCTGGGGACCTCTTTAGGAACTCTATTATCACTTCTAGTATCCTGAATTTATTTTCGGTCTGGTTTCATGTATAATGAATAACTATGCAGTCTGATATTGGACTGAATTAATGTCTTTAATATATTTCAACAGGTTTGGGACTGGCATTCAATCTGAACCCAGCCCTTACTATGATTGGGAAGTACTTCTACCATAAGCGGCCCATCGCCAATGGAATCGCCATGGCGGGCAGCCCAGTGTTCCTATCCACCCTAGCCCCTCTCAACAGTTGGTTCTTTGACCAGTTTGGCTGGAGGGGCAGCTTCCTGATACTGGGAGGCCTGCTGTTCAACTGCTGCGTCGCTGGTTCTCTCATGAGACCCATCGGACCAAAACCACAGCCTGCCGTGAAAAGTGAAGATGCTGCCAAAGAGAGTACGACGTGTGGGCAGAAGTGCAACAGTTTTATCGACCTCTCGCTGTTCAAACACCGGGGCTTCGTGCTCTACCTCATGGGTAACGTCATCATGTTCTTTGGTCTCTTCTCCCCACTAGTGTTCCTTAGTAACTTCGCCAAGAGCAGGGACATCCCCAAAGAGAAGGCAGCCTTCCTGCTGTCTGTCCTGGCCTTTGTGGACATGGTGGCCCGGCCCTCCATGGGCATTGTGGCCAATACAAAGTGGATACGACCCAGGGTGCAGTACTTCTTTGCCTGCTCTGTGCTGTTGAACGGTGTGTGCCACGTCCTGGCGCCCATCTCCGTGGACTACACAGGCTTCGTTATCTACGCCATCTTCTTCGGCTTTGCCTTTGGCTGGCTGAGTGCGGTGCTGTTTGAGACGCTCATGGACCTGGTAGGAACCCAGCGCTTCTCCAGTGCAGTGGGACTGGTCACCATCGTGGAGTGTGGGCCTGTCTTGTTAGGTCCCCCTTTGTTAGGTGAGTGCACACATGTATTTGTTGTTTACTTATGCTCCTTGTTTCTATTTAAAGACATTCAATCATCTAACTGGTTTATTTTTATGAAAAGCAAAGACTGTTAACTTAATATTTTGTTTTCTCACAGGGAAATTCAAAGACATCTACAATGACTACCAATACACCTACCAGAGCTGTGGGGTGATCCTTATCATTGCCAGTGCATTCCTGTTTGTGGGGATGGGTATCAACTACCGGTTGTTGGACAAAGAGAAAAAGGATGAGGAAAGGAAGGCCAAACTGGAGGGAAATGAAGAAGAGTCCAACAAGGACAATGCTGCCAAAGAAGCCACCAATGACAGGGAGAGAGCAGTTGACAAGACAAAAACTGCAGAAGACACAGTCTAACTTTCCTTGACATCAAATTCACGCATTCACATGGTATCTCAATACAGTCAATGAGATAATGTAGACATCAAATTAATTTGGTTCAAGTCTTTGGCAGACAGCAATGTTCATGTAAAGATATTTCTTCACCATTTCCACTTCTGTCATTGAATAATGTATTATTAGCATAATATGACTGTGTCAAGATACACTTATGTATGCAACTTCTTACTGAAATGTACAGCTGCCCTGCAAAGAAATACTATATTTTATGAATCTGGAGTCCAGATAGTACATTTTCTGCATAAGTGTTGTGATATATTTTAGAGTATTATTATATGCAGGTAATTTCTATGTGTGTACTGTATTTATCATTATTCTGTGAAAGCACTTGGTGGATATACTAGTACTTTTAGGTTTAATGAATCACTGTAAAATTTTGTTCACACTGTCATGATGAATGGTAGGTTTCTTTTCTCTCTGAAAGCATTGTTAAATGAATAATCATGCGTAGTCTCTTGATATTCACAATGTTCTTCAATACATCTTCAAAACAATTATATTCCCATGTTGACTGTACAGCTAAAAGCTAGCCAGATCGATAACAACACCAAAGATAATACAGTATGAAGACTTTCAGAAACTGCTTCTGCAATTGAAATCCCCGATCACACTTGTGGATTTGTCACTATTTACAAAAATTGGCTATTACCAGGGGCACAAATTGAGTTTTAGAAGTGGGGGGGACATAAACATTATTAAAATTTTTATCCGGTCGGATAAACACTCCAAACAGCCTACCCAACCGCTCAGAGGCGTTCGCATGGTCCTAAAGCACACCGTTGCCTCGTTTTGTATCATATTCCAATGATAAAACTAGGGGGGGACAAAAATGCAATTTCAGAATGTGGGGGGGACATGTCCTCCTCGTCCCCAGTGAAAGTTGTGGCCCTGGCTATATCGTTAAAATTATGTAAACAAAAATGGGCTTTGGTATTAATTTAGGTTAAGGCATAAGATTAGCATTTTGGTTAAGGTTTGGGTTAAGGTTAGGTTTAAAATCAGATTTTAAAAAAGAAATTGCAGAAATAGGCGGGGTTTAGCCATATTTATCACTATATGCCTCTGGTAACTAGTAACGACCAAATTTTGCCGTTAGCTAGCTAAACTCATGCGTAGAAACACATCATCGGGTCTAACGGTTGTCTTGCGCCAAACTGCACATGTATAGGCCCTAAAATCAATGGCACTAATTCGATATAAATTTGTTTTTTACAAAGCAATATGTACGTGTCAGTTTGTCATTTTCACGAGGTTGGAATAATAACTACTTTAGCCATTGGCTCGAATCTAAGTTGTGCCTTTAGATTTTGAGAACAAGCGTTCCCAGAAGTCTAGCGATGTTGCGCATCTGGGTTTAGAAACTCTTGGTGCTTTCAAGACAACTGGGACCCCCCCCCCCCCCCCTCCCAATTAAGATGCCCAAGTTTCCGACTTCCGTTTTCTTTCCCATTTCCCAGTTTTCTTGAATGCACTGAAGTCTGAGATTTCCGAGTTTCCAGTTGTTTTGAACGCAGTATCTGTGACAGCACCAAAAACAATACAACACTCTTGAACTGTGAAGGGTGCAATTCGGGGCGTTCCTGCATGTGGGCATTATGCACTTTATGCGTAAATTTGTCAATTCTTTTGCTAGGACTCCAGTCTGCAGGCGGGAGGCGGGGGCACTCCAGTACAGTAGGTGGCGGTTATGCATGCAGAAGAGGCAGGAGGACAATGGCAACTAGCTAGCTAGCAATGTTAGACAGTGTCCTTTGCCCCCCGCCTGTCGGGCATCCGTTTCCCGCTGTTCTGTTAACAAGGTCGAGGGCAGTTGTTTGGCAGGCATTTAGGACACTGGGTAATAGCTAGCTAGTTAGTAAGCTAGGACTCCGGTACACAGTAGGTGGGATAGGTAGCTAGCTAGCACACCGGTACACAGTGTACTTTGCCACCGCCTGTCGGGCACTTTTTTCCGAAGTACTGTTAACGACAGCAAGAGCAGGTTTTCGGCAGGCGTTTAGGACACTGGGTGCTAGTTAGTTAGCTAGCTAGGATTCCATTAGGTGTTCAGCAACCCGGAGCAAAAAACACTGGGTGATAGCTAGCTAGGACTCCGGTACACAGCAGCAGGAGATAGGTTGCTAGTTAACGATAGCTAGGACACCGGTAGACAGTGTACTTTGCCCACGCCTGTCGGGCACTAGTTTCCCGCAGTTCTGGTAATAATGGCGAGGGTAGGTGTTTGGCAGGTGGGAATGAAGGACACTGTGTGCTAACTTGTTAGCTTACTAGCTAGGACGCCGGAACACAATTAGCGGGGGCGACTCCGGCAGATAGCTGTCGGGTGGGGTTCCTGCGGATGCTTGTAATTTCCTGTTCCTACATTTCCTGCCTTAACCCATTAGCTATTTATCTCCACTAGGTGGCAGTATTTACTCTTACATTAATGACTCTTGAGCTACTGAAGGTTTATCTTCATCCTAGAGGAAATGTGTAAAACTGAAACTGTTACTGATTTTACAAGTAACTTAAAAATGTTGTAGCCTACTTGATGAGACCAAAGTCATAACTGTGAATGCAGAAATCAAGGGTTTGATCCAATGAAAGTTGATAGGCATTATTGTTGTCAATCTTTGGTCATCATCATCATTTTCATATGTTCAAGGACACTTGGAGGATCTTGAAGGGATCCAGCTTTTTGTCAGAATTGACTTTTCATATCAGGTTTAGGAGAAATTACGCAGCAGGCTAGGAGAATTAGGTTAAGATTAGGAAAAAGGTTAGGGTTAGCTAAAATGCACCATTATTTTTATTTTTTTAATTTGGTTCAATCTAGACATGACCGACTTGAAGGGAGGGACTTTGACGTCAGCAAATATGCAAACGAAGACACTTTTAATCGTGTGTGTCATACATGGATGATGACCATGATGTCAATGGTTTTGTGACATTTTATTGAATGTATTTTTTTCTTTCCACAAAAAAGAAAACTGAAATGGAGAGCTAATGTATTATGATGCATTTAAAGAAAATGCAATGACTAACAAATTAAGAGCTATATTCAAAATGAAGAAAATGCAATGACAAACAAATTAAGAGTTATTTACTTTGGTCTAAGTATAAAATATCCCCACAGCTATTGGACTGTTTGAATTAATTGGCCAACCTAGACTACAATGTTTCCATTGTTTAGTGTAATGCAGAGCAACATATTAAGAAAATATAAATATATGACTGGTAGAATGTACATTTATTTCACGAATGTAGGCTGGGGCGGCAGGTAGTCTAGTGGTTAGAGCATTGGACTAGTAATTGGAAGGTTGCAAGATCAAATCCATAAACAGATAAGGTAAAAATATGTTGTTCTGTCCCTAAACAAGGCAGTTAATTCCTAGGCGTCATTGAAAGTAAGAATTTGTTCTTAACTGACTTGCCTAGTTAAATAAAGGTACAATTTTAAAAATATATATGTATTTGATACATTCTGCATGCATAAAACGTTGGCTGTCTTCACTTCCAGATAGGGAGCTACTAGCTAATATTTCACAATTAGATATTCATTATTTAGCTTGCTAAGTATGTTATTGCAAAATATTTCGTTTTGCTGTAAATGTGTCCAGTCTCTAGCTAGGTTAGCTAGCTAGCTAACTTTTTGCTAGCCAGCTGTTTCAGTTTGCTCACTAACATTTTCTGGAAAAAAAATGCTATAGCCAAAAGCCCTTGCATGCCAGTTTACTAACTGTCAATAAAGTGTTGTTGTCAATTAATATTAACGTTACCGATTCGTTGTCAGCATGGGGAGAGAGAGAGAGAGAGAGAGAGAGAGAGAGAGAGAGAGAGGATTCAACTTCAAGCTGTTGGTTCCTCCTATAGAGTCAACCCACTCCCAGGCACAGTATGTTCAGCTGTTGGAATCCCGCTCATGGAGCCGCTCCTACCGCTGTCCTTCATACCGCTCCCTAAAATGCTAAAAACCGCTCCACACTCACAAATTCCAACACCCATCTATTTTTGTGACTACCTGGACCTACCAATTGGTTTTAAAGTATTGAAACCAAACCATATGGATTTCAATGAAAAGTATTTGAATAAACATGAAAAGGTGAAACTAAAAAGCGAACGTCATTTCAAACAGGCTACATGTCCTATTAAACAGCATATAAACACTCTAAATAGGTCAGGAGCCAGACAGGGAGCCTAAGAAGGAACGAAAATGAATTATTTAGTTATTTAATTATTTATTTCAAGGCTATAGCCTACAAATAATTACATTGTGAGGCATTTACGAGTGTGACACTAGACTGGCAGTGATATAAAGCGCACAGCATTTTAACATTTTGTTGTATTAAATAATTGTAGTCTAGAAATTGTGCAGATAGGCTGTGACGTAATTAGAATTAAATACAAAATTAAACGAAAAATGACGTATTAGAGCCTTTGAATTAATTTTTAGAAACACGAGTTTGGCCAGTCTGTGGTTTCAAGCTCATGCGATTGTACTTGGAGAGCCCGCCAGCAGCGGAGAATGTCCTCTTCACACTTGCAGAGCCACTGGGGATGCTAAACACCCTTTTGGCCAGCCTGGGCAGAGATTCAGCTGTGTTTTAAATTTTTCTATAGGTAAACCTAAAAGCTTTTAGGCAAAATAACCCAATCAAAACGGAAAGCTCCTTGAACGTGGGAATATGCCAGGCCTCTTGGGCCAAAATCCATTATGGCCTATTGTATAGATAATGGTATGAAAATTAACGAAACGTTTAAGAGATCAGATGTTTAGTTGATAAACCCTTTGCTACAATGACACACTTAGTTATCTACCCACCTTGTTCCTTTATTTTAGCATGTGCACGTAGTAAGTACACCATCATACTTTTGGGATACGTGTCTTTTCAGATTCCACAATGATTATTTAGTTGTGGATGGTTCATGTAGCCAGCGTGTAACAACTGCCATATCCCGCGGGTAGAACAATGGCATCCGGTCTGTAACCTAACAGTTTAGCACCATACCAGCAGGTGGTATCCAAGCTTTACACATAACAGTGGCCACTAGATCACCGCACTCCCTCTCTTGCTCTTGGTCCTCATCTTTGTAAGTCACCTTGATTTAGCACCTGTGTGTTTGATCAGTTTCTTTATGATATTCAACAGATGTTCGCGCTTTCAAACCTCAATAGCTTCCATGATGTTGGACAAACCGCGCACAACAATGCACAGTTCTTATTTTCAAGATTGACATTAATTCGCTTTCCAAAGCTAAAAAACACATTTCCACCATGTAGGTGCAATCTTACTGGCAGCAATATCCTTGCCTGTGAAGCCCTTTTTGTGCAAAGCAATGATGACGGCACGTGTTTCCTTGCAGCTAACCATGGTTGACAGAGGAAGAACAAAAATTCCAAGCACCACCCTCTTTTTGAAGCTTCCAGTCTGTTATTCAAACTCAATCAGCATGACAGAGTGATCTCCAGCCTTGTCCTCGTCAACACTCACTCTTGTGTTAACGAGAGAATCACTGACATGATGTCAGCTGGTCCTTTTGTGGCAGGGCTGAAATGCAGTGGACATGTTTTTGGGGGATTCAGTTCATTTGTATGGCAAAGAGGGACTTTGCAATTAATTGCAATTCATCTGATCACTCTTCATGACATTCTGGAGTATATGCAAATTGCCATCATACAAACTGAGGCAGCAGACTTTGTGAAAATGTATATTTGTGTCATTCTCAAAACTTTTGGCCACGACTGTACATTATGAACCTTGTTTGAGGTGTGTGGGTCACATGACCAAGGTGCTATTGAATTTCAAAAAGGTAAATAAGTATTTGAAAATAGTGTAAGTGTAAATCGACAAAAACAAAGTGCGTGCAATGTGTGTCTATGCCATTGGGTTAGCTAGAACCAGTTTTGAAAGTTTTAGGAGTACTGGTTAAAGAGCTATTGACATTTGAAAAAGTAGATTTGTCACTATGTTGACGGTCCCTAGCTGCTGTTGTTGGACTTAAGGAAAACTACAGGCGAATATCCAACCTGAATCTGTCTTTACCTCGGTCTAAGCAAGGGGCTATTAGCAGCACACAAGTTGACTACAAATGCATGCTGGCATGCCCTGAGCTCGTGAAGTGAGTGCTACTAGAGCGCTACTGGAGCGAAATTGGAGCAGGCGAAAAAGCCTATGTTTCAGCCTTTGGCTCCACACTCCAGTCAAATTGGGGCACGCTCTGCTCACATGCTCTGTTCACAGGACAGGTTTCTACCGTCAACCCACAGGAAATAGTGGAGGATCTGTCATGCACACTTTGCAGCAGGTAGTTATATGTTTTGTTTGAAATAAAATGGTTTGGTATTTTGTCAATATGAATGACCTCGCATCGATGTGCTACTTCATTTCTTAGTGTTATAATAAATGTTTTGACAAAGAGTCAAACATACCTTTTCCCTCGACGAATATGAAACCCACCAGATCAGGTATTTTATCATTTTATGGAACATTAATTTTAGAAGGCTGACAATTTTTAAAACATTTAGTGCTGTTTTTTCCGACCCAGATACTACATTGATGGTGCTTTTTAGTCAAGGAATTAGGTTTAGGCTAAAGTTGATTTATTCAAAGGCATGAGATGCATCTCGAGGTAGAATACTTTCCTAATATATTTTCTCTCAAAATATGTATTCAAGATGAAAGTTGTGCCACCAATGGAAAATGAAGAAGTGAGTAAACTTAGTTTGGTGTGACAGATAAAAACAATAGTATGTGATGTGACATGGAGCTGGTGGGTCGTAGGGGAATAAAACTGCTATAGAGAGCAGAGGGGGATGTTTCCTTGATTCCCTTAAGTTGCCGTATACATTCACCTGTATTTGTTACACTTAGTGAGTATCAGTCAGAAGAGGGGTGTGATGTCCATTGGGTCTTTAGAAAACCACTTGGCATGTTCCAAACCTTTGCTTCTTTAATCCACAATGGTCACGTCAACTTTGGCATGCCACAATATAGGCCTAGATACAGTGCTGTAAAGTACTTAAGTAAAAATACTTTAAAGTACTACTTAAGTAGTTTTCTTTGGTATCTGTACTTTGCTTTACTATTTATATTTTTGACTGCTTTTACTTTTACTTCCCTACATTCCTAAAGAAAATGATGTATTTTTTACTCCATACATTTTCCCTGACACCCAAAAGTACTCATTACATTTTGAATGCTTAACAGGACAGAAAATGGTCCAATTCGCACACTTATTGAGAGAACATCCGTAGTCATCCCTACTCTCTGATCTGGCGGACTCACTAAACATGTGCTTTGTTTTTAAATGATGTCTGAGTGTTGAAGTGTGACCCTGGCTATCCGTAAAAAAAGAAATAATAATATTGTGAAGTCTAGTTCTTAATATAAGTATTTTTTTTAATTATTTGTACTTTTACTTTTACCTTTTGATACTTAAGTATATTTAAAACCAAATACTTTTAGAGTTTTACTCAAGTAGTATTTTATTGGGTGTCTCACTTTCACTTTACTTTTACTCAAGTATGAGATTTAGTACTTTTTCCACCACTGCCTAGATACAGTAGATACCACACTTTACAACTCACCAGCGAGCCAATATTAGTCGAGTATGAGCAAATTAAACTTTATTTCAATTTATCTCAATTCTTAGTTTTAAATAACAGGCTATGTGGTTATGCATAGATTATGCTGGTAGAGCTCTGACTCTATTTCCTAGACCAATTGCAAACCCAGTCAGCTGAATTCAGAAAGTACGATTTTGGAAAGTCCAAGTGGAAAAAAAAGATACGAAGCTGCAAGAAAACATAACATTTGAAACCTAATGCAAAGCCTTTCAAGAATTGCAGGTATGTACCACAGTGTCAGTACATGTTAAGGTATAGGCCTATATTGAAATGACAGAGTGAACATGCTATAGTCCTTTAAAAGTGTATTATTATTGTTATTGTATTTTCATTTCCTTTATCTTTCCGTTCGGAAATCAAAGCCTCACTATTAAACTAGAAGATCAGAGCAGTGAGAATGATGATCCGCGGAACAGGTATGTATTTGATTACAACATGATGCTTTCACTATAGATTGTATCATCATTCTGCTTTTATCTGGCACGTTTATTTCTCGAACAAAAATAATGCAACATGGAACATACGACATATACTGAAAGATACGTTTGAAAGATCAGCGGAGAAAGTCCATCTACGTAAGTAAAACATGCCGTCTTCTCAGCCTAAGTGTACATGCTAGTACCTAAATGCAAAATGAGAACATTTTGTGGTCTATGTTTTCCTCAAACTAACATATGTTCTCTTAGAGAAGAAACCCATCACGTGTTCATGGGCAGAGATCAAATCTTTTTTGTCACATGCGCCGAATACAACAGGTGTAAACCGTACCGTGAAACACAATAAAATAACAATAACGAGGCTATATACAGCGGGTACCGGTACCGAGTCAATGTGCGGGGTTAAAGGTCAGTCGAGGTAGTAATCGCTGTTCTGATATCCTGAAGCTCTTTTCGGTCTTAAGAGACGGTAGCAGAAACATTATGTACAAAATAAGTTACAAACAATGAGAAAAAACACACAAAATAATCGGTTAGGAGCCCGTAAAACGGCAGCCATCCCCTCCAGCGCCATTATCATAGTGAAAGTACTCAGGTGAATATTAATATTTCCTGTTCTTTTGATAATTTGTTATCTACATGAATAAAGTATGTATGGTTACATGATGCTAGTGAAATGTGTTTATTTAATTAATTGTTATAGAAGATGAATGCTGCCTTTGAGAGCCTACGTATTCAAGCAGAAACTGACCGCCATGAGATGCTGAAAGGTATGTGTACTGTATATAATATACTGTATATAATCATCAATGCACTTGTATTGTGTTGTTATGAACATAATACTGCAATGTACACAGTATATAAAAAGAGAACAATAACTCCTCTGGTGTGAACATTTCACACAGTCAAAGAAAGAATTGAAGGAGAAGTTCGAGAAAGAATTCAGCATGATACAAGAAGAGATTGGTCAACAACTGACTCAATCAACATGAGTAGAGTAATTCCCAAAACACACATTTTTGGAAACCTATTGTTGTCACACACAATATGAACGGCATTTTACTTTGCGTATGTAGACTATTCAAACTGAAAATATCTCTTACAGGTTGTGATACAGATGACAAGGAAGAACAAAAAAGAAGAACTTCAGGAAATCCTGCTCAACCTCTTTGAAACCCAACAGAGTTGCAAATGTTTACAAGAGGCAGCAAGTAAGACTGGCATTTGAAAAAAATCTAATATATTTAGATTTTGTTCATTGATTAGGCCTAGGTGTGAACTTTTCCATAAATTTCATGCATTTTACTGAAAGTGTAACTTCAAGCATGGTAGCTGCATCATAACTGCTTTACTCCTGTAAAATATCATGATTTACGACAAAAACATATAAACATCATATTTTTTTCAACAGAGCAACATCAGGAAGCCCTTCAAAGTTCCAAACAAGAACAAGAATCCCTGGTAGAGTCTGCAAAGTGCCGAACGGCTCAATAAAGACTTTGAGGTTAGTATGTTATCTTGTACTCCAATATGCTGATGAAGAGAATATTCAAAACACAGGTTATTCAATTCATCATGCATATTCCATGGGGGCATATGTTTAATTTTACATTCTATATTGTTATTTAGCTTCATGTGGCTGTGGACAGTATATAATGAGACAATGGAAAACATGCACTGCTACTTATTTGTATTTAGCTTGTATGCAACCAGAGATTAAATATACGTTTTTTCTAGTAGAGATTAAAGAAAAGAAAGACAGCCAGCTACAAATCCTTGAAGATGAACTGGTAAAGATTATACTGTGTTTTGTGGACTCAAATTGGCACTTCCCTCTCATAAATGTCATGCCTAGTCCATGTAGTGAGGTTAATGAAAGAGCAATTATTTAACTCTTGCCTTTAGGATGTCAAAACAAAATCCATACAGTCACTAGAGAAAACAAAGTTGTGGAGACCAGAACATCAGAACTCACAACAGAGTTTGAGGGGAAACATGCTGAAATTCACTAATTCAAGGTGAGATGATGTTCAGATGGCCATTGTGTAGATACGTTTGTAGCGCTACTTATTCAGAAGGATATTGTTTGCTTAAATCTTATTAATTTGTTGTACCCTTCTAGAATAAATGCTGGAAACAATTTACTGGAAAAGGCTCTTGAAAAGGCTGAATCGATGCAAAACTATTTGAAGGAAAAAAGCCAATGTGACTGAGGTTTGATTCTATTAGTTGTATTTTCCTCGCACGATATTGGCATTGCATATTTGTGTTTCCATTTTTTTGTTCGACACCTGTACATGCATGAATCCAGGAAAAATATTGTTCATATGTTCTCTCCCACAGAGGAAAATACAAGAGATTGAGGGGCAGTTATCTGCTGCAATGAGAAGAAAAATCCATCAAGGAAAAAGACAGACATTGTACAACTTGAGTAAGACCTTTGATGTTCAAATATCACTTATACAATAACCTGAGGGACAGCTTTCCTCCATGTCTACAATTCTCCATTTAAATAATGCTGAATGTGAACTCTTCCCCCGGGTGAAGTATGAAGAGCTATCAGCAAGTTTCAATCTGCTGCAATTTGAGAACAAGACTATTCTGGAGCAAATGCAGAATGAATCCTCAGAGGCAACCATTCTTGTAGCATGACTAAAAGTCTGTATGAATTGAACATGTGTTGCTATATGTATAGAATAATACAGAATAATTTAGCAGTTTTCTGATCATTTATGGTATTGTGTTGTTATGGGAATATTTTTCTCTCATTCAGGAGAGGGAGGCAAAAGAGATGAAGATGAAGAAGGAAATTGAAAGACTCCAGGAGGAAAATCATAAATTACGGTCAGAGTTAATTGTTCATATTTAATATGCTGCTATTAATATGCTGCTATTTTTATTGACTTGGCCAAAGCTTTTGATACGGTAGACCATTCCATTCTTGTGGGCTGGCTAAGGAGTTTTGGTGTCTCTGAGGGGTCTTTGGCCTGGTTTGCTAACTACCTCTCTCAAAGAGTGCAGTGTATAAAGTCAGAAAATCTGCTGTCTCAGCCACTGCCTGTCACCAAGAGAGTACCCCAAGGCTCAATCCTAGGCCCCATGCTCTTCTCAATTTACATCAACAACATAGCTCAGGCAGTAGGAAGCTCTCTCATCCATTTATATGCAGATGATACATTCTTATACTCAGCTGGCCTCTCCCTGGATTTTGTGTTAAATGCTCTACAACAAAACTTTCTTAGTGTCCAGCACGCTTTCTCTACCCTTAATCTTGTTGTGAACAACTCCGAAACAAAGGTCATGTGGTTTGGTAAGAAGAATGCCCCTCTTCCCACAGGTGTTATTACTACCTCTGAGGGTTTAGAGCTTGAGGTAGTCACCTCATACAAGTACTTGGGAGTATGGTTAGACGGTGCACTGTCCTTCTCTCAGCACATATCAAAGCTACAGGCTAAAGTTAAATCTAGACTTGGTTTCCTCTATCGTAATCGCTCCTATTTCACCCAAGCTGCCAAACTAACCCTGATTCAGATGACCATCCTACCCATGTTAGATTACGGAGACATCATTTATAGATCGGCAGGTAAGGGTGCTCTCGAGCGGCTAGATGTTCTTTACCATTCGGCCATCAGATTTTCCACCAATGCTCCTTATAGGACACATCACCGCACTCTATACTCCTCTGTAAACTGGTCATCTCTGTATACCCGTCGCAAGACCCACTGGTTGATGCTTATTTATAAAACCCTCTTAGGCTTCACTCCCCCCTATCTGAGATATCTACTGCAGCCCTCATCCTCCACATACAACACCCGTTCTGCCAGTCACATTCTGTTAAAGGTCCCCAAAGCACACACATCCCTGGGTTGCTCCTCTTTTCAGTTCGCTGCAGCTAGCGACTGGAACGAGCTGCAACAAACACTCAAACTGGACAATTTTATCTCAATCTCTTCATTCAAAGACTCAATCATGGACACTCTCACTGACAGTTGTGGCTGCTTTGTGTGATGTATTGTTGTCTCTACCTTCTTGACCTTTATGCTGTTGACTGTGCCCAATAATGTTTGTACCATGTTTTTGTGTTGCTACCATGCTGTGTTGTCATGTGTTGCTGCCTTGCTTTGTAGTTGTCTTAGGTTTCTCTTTATGTAGTGTTGTGTTGACTCTCTTGTTGTGATGTGTGTTTTGTCCTATATTTATATTGTATTTTTAATTTATTTTGAATCCCAAACCCCCGTCCCCGCAGGAGGCCTTTTGCCTTTTGGTAGGCCATCATTCTAAAATGATTTTCTCAAAATCATTCACTTTTTCTTTCCCATGGAGAGGAATTAAAATCCTTAAATGCCAAAGTTGAAGAGCAAGGTGAAGACACTGAGAATCTGCAGAAGAAACTTGAAAAAAGTGTAAGCAAATCAACTGTTTCAAACTGTTTTTCAGACAACGACAAAATACGGCCAAATCTACAGTAAATACACATTTGTTTTGTTCTACACTGAGTATAGCAAACATTAGAACNTATTTATAAAGCCCCCCTTACATCAGCTGATGTCACAGAGTGCTGTACAGAAACCCAGCCTAAAACCCCAAACAGCAAGCAATGCAGGTGTAAAAGCACGGTGGCTAGGAAAAACTCCCTAGAAAGGCCAAAACCTAGGAAGAAACCTAGAGAGGAACCAGGCTGTGAGGGGTGGCCAGTCCTCTTCTGGCTGTGCCAGGTGCAAATTATAACAGAACATGGACAAGATTTTAAAATGTTCATAAAACAGGCAGAACAGTTGAAACTGGAGAAGCAGCACGGCCAGGTGGACTCGGGACATCAAGGAGTCATCAGGCCAGGTAGGCCTTGAGGAATGGTCCTAATGCTCAGGTCCTCCGAGAGAGAGAGAAGAAGAAAAAAAAGAGAGAGATAATTAGAGAGAGCATACTTAAATTCACACAGGACACCAGATAAGAGAAGAAATACTCCAGATATAACAGACGGACCCTAGCCCCCCGACACATAAACTACTGCAGCATAAATACTGGGGGCTGAGACAGGAGGGGTCGGGAGACACTGTGGCCCCGTCCGACGATACCCCGGACAGGGCCAAACAGGCAGGATATAACCACCACCCACTCTGCCGAAGCACAGCCCCCACACCACTAGAGGGATATCTTCAACCACCAACTTACCATCCTGAGACAAGGCCGAGTATAGCCCACAAGTAAGGGATCATAGTGTTCACCTGGATTCACCTGGTCGGTCTAAGTCATGGAAAGAGCAGATGTTCTTAATGTTTTGTACAATCACTGAGTGATGAGCGATAGTAAATCAAGTTGACTATTTTCTGTTTTATTTCTATAGTGTGGAGATCTGCAGGCTGAGTGCTCAAAGACAGAGAAACAAATGAAAGCAGTGGAGATTAAGAAAGTAATTTGCTACACTTGGATTATTTTGTCCTTAATTATTACATTTGCGTCATTTACAAGAGCAAGTAGGGTTAAGTACCTTGCTCAATTGCACATCGACATTTTTCACCTAGTTGGCTCGGGGATTCAAACCAACAACCTTTTGGTGTTGGACACACTCTTAACTGCTAGGCAGGCTACCTGCTGCCCTAATAACTATCTTATCAAATACTTTGCTTTTTCTCTCTGGCTGTCCAACCTGAAGATAAAATTAGAGAGTAAAACTAAAGTCCAGGACAAATAACAAAAATAGGTTTGTGTTGACTCAAAAAAAGTTATGATAAAATGAAAAAAAAATGATATAGTATATAACACTTTCATCTGTGTTTTTCATTTACTTGTTTGTTCACAGAACAAAACTTTGAAGAAGCAAATTGCAATTGAGACAGCAACAATGAGGTACTCCATGGCTTTAAATTATCACAAGAAAAGTGCAACATTTTAATACAGTTGTCATGCAGGTTGGTTTTTCATTAATTATAGATAAACAAATTGAAAGAGTAGTCAGACAATATTCAGCAGTCAAATGAAGAGGAATGTAAGATTGCTTGATGACCTTGAAACCAAATCAACATCTGAGGCAGAGCTTCAGAAAAAGGTGGTTGGAAGTTAATATTATAGTACATTTTCAGCTTCTGGTAGCTACAGAGGCCGTCAAGAGTAAGGAAGATCCTGAAATCAAATGTCAGAACAAGACAGCAGACATGGTTGCGTGACAAAAAAGCTTAGGTTAAGTTCTCTGTTGGTATCAGAACCACTATGACAAAATGCTTGACGAGAAAGATGCAGAGCTTGACGAGAAGAAGAGGAAAGACAGCTGCTAATAGAACATCACTGGTATGATACATGATAGTATATGAATAAACATGTCATTGTGTTAACTGGGAGTATTTCAGTAGGGTGTTATAGTAGCTCTGCTTCTTAGATATTTTTTCAGATTTTTCCTCAGGAATTGGAGCTGTCACAGCAGAACATGGAGAATGGCCATTTGAAGGAACAACTGGAGAAAGTAATGAAGGAAAGGGTAAGTCCCCTGCCATCCACCATGCTGACAAAGCTGTGTCAAGTGACAAATGTCTATTGACTCAGTCGTGATGTCATGTTGTGTTGTAGGAAAGCTGACTACAGGAGATTACAGGCCTGGAAAAAGAGATGGCATGTTAGAAAACGAGCAGGTAACTGGAGACACAGGATAAACCGGTACATATTCAGATATAAGAGCGTTACAACAACACGTTGTGTTGTTTAAAAGTGTCTGACAAAAACTATTGTTTTTCCCCCCCAAAAAAACTTGTCCTCCTCAGCCACGATGCCGGAGGACAGTCAGAGAAAGCCTCTGTAACCCAATCCCAAAGCTCAGACAAAAGAGATGCTGTGACTCCAAACATTAATGTAAGTGATCATGAACCTCTTAAAAATGATTGGGTTCTTTCTGGTCAAAAGCTTTCTGAGATGTTTCTCTATTACATCCCTGTGCATGATCACTGTATAATACCTCAGATTAACTGATATATTTCTGATGTGTCAAAGGAAATGGAAAGCGAAGCCCCAAAAACTCCATCTTGGAGATGTCTACAGTTAAAGCAACACCGCAAATGAAGGTATTGGAATTGGTTGATTATTTTGTGTGTTGTATTTATAATGTAGACTATTCCATCATCAATGACCTGTATGTTGTATGATCAATGTAGAATTGATTAGATTAACTGGCGTGGTATGTTTGATGTGTCAAAGGAAAGCAAAGCTCTCAAAACTCCATCTTGGCGTACCCCCAGTACAGCTGGCGCAACACCATGGAATAAGGTGGGGATAGATTTTTTATGTGTAGTATTCACTAACTGGGTTTTATTTGTTGACCATTCCCCAGAGGATTCTCTCCATCCAATTTTTCTGTGATTGAGTGATTTTCTCCACAGTCTTACAGAATCAAAACTCCTCCGTCCACTGGGAAGTCTGTGCCCTGGGGGAAGAGCACACTGGAGCTTGACCCCAAGTCTGACAGTTCTGAACATAAAGATTTATATGGTCGATCTAATGAACACACTGCTTTAACTTTAATAGTGCTTTGGATCCAAAACATTGGATTGGCCTAAAACTCAGGATTTATTATGAAATACCACCCAATTCCCAATGACCAGAAATAAGTTTGAACTCATAACTTTATAATGCATGCTGTATGGTGTGCACATGTACATTTTCATTGTGGGAATAATTTTGCTTTAAATATCACATCTTCTAACTTGGATGTCTTTCTGGTTCTTATGATGGCAGAGCTTTGCAGTTGCAACTTATCCATTCAAAAGCCGCCTGCATCCAAGTGTCCCAGCAGCACAGCATCAAACCGTGGACATATTTAGGAACGAATGAGCCAGCTGAATTTACATTACCACCAAATACTTGATTTACTTGGCAATACTCCCTCTGCATTATGAAATAAGTTGTGAAATACCATATTGCATTATAGTATAGGCTGTACTCTGTTTTTTACAATCGTAATGTTTCAGATCCAGAGCCCTGCCGTTCAGAAATCACTTGGGAGTGCTTTAAAGCTTGCTGCAGTGAAAAGGATGCAGGATGCTGGTTGGACAGCTGTCGCTGGTGCTGACAAGGAGAAGAAAAACATGAAGTGCTTTTCAAGATGGATCGTTTCCTGTGTGTGTGACAAATGTGGACATTCAATATGCTCTTTTCATTACACCACTGCTCTCAAGTTCGTCATGTCTATAGTTGTCTGATGCTGGGAAATCTATTGACCAAAATAGACATTTAAAATGCAAGTAAAAACTATTTGAAATGAACCAAGTATATTATCTTGTTTTGATGTTACTGTTTAGCCACATTACTCACTTTATTCATGGCAAAAATGTAAAATGCTTGTTTTGAACAGACTTGCCACCTTTGAGTCCATTCAACATAAATAAGTTCAAGTGTTTGTTCGTAACGTTGTTGTTTTTGCTTGTGCTGTTTTTATGTTCCTATGTATGACATTTGTCAACATTGCATTGTTATTTACAGTGGTGTAAAGTACTTAAGTAAAAATACTTTAAAGTACTACTTAAGTAGTTATTTTGGTATTTGTACTTCACTTCACTATTTATATTTTTGACAACTTTTACTTTTACTCCACTACATTCCTAAAGAAAATTATGTACTTTTTACTCCATACATTTTCCCTGACACCCAAAAGTACAAGTTACATTTCGAATGCTTAGCAGGACATGAAAATGGTCCAATTCACGCACTTATCAAGAGAACATCCCTGGTCATCCCTACTGCCTCTGATCTGACGGACTCACTAAACACACATGCTTCGTTTGTAAATTATGTCTGAGTGATGGAGTGTGCCCCTGGCTATCCGAAAATTTAAAAAACAAGAAAATTGTGCCGTCTGTTTGGCTTAATATAAGGAATTTTAAATGATTTATAAATGTGTCAGCTTGTAATACAATATTCATAAATGTATGAAACAATAATGAATTGAAAATAATAACCCCCAACTGTGTGTGTTGTGGTGGCCAGAAGGAAACACAGTCCCTCACCACGCAGCACAGTCACCTGCAGCACCATGGAGAGCATCAGAGGACGACACCAGGTCTGGGCTAAACAGTGGTGTTCAGGACCAAGGACAGCTCTAACACAGGTGTGCACCATTTCCCCTCTGTCAGGGAGCCTCAGCTGCAGACTGTTGGGCCCAATAAGTAGCCACATAAAGAGAACAAAGAAGCCACAGTAGAGGAAGGGAGAGGCAGGAGAAGAGAGCAGATACAGAGTGGTGGATGTATCACAGCCCAGGCCTTGGACCAGTCGGAACCCAACCACCCTCTCGGAGATAGAGGCCTAGTTAAGGACGTGAGTAGAATGAACCACCTGAACTAATCCTACACCTCTTCTGCCTCCCTTCCAGGAGTAAACGGTTCCCACAAGGAGCAACCAGAAGAAGGAAGAGTTACCTAAGTTACAGTTTTCTCCCTTTTCCCCTTTCCCCTGCTTTCTGAGAAATAAAGAAACCTAAGTTTGCCCCACTGAAAGATTTCAGGGACAATTCTAACCCCCGTTTCTGTGTCTTCGGGAATATCTGAGTCCGTCATACCATTGTGATTAGGCTGGTCTCAAACGTCCCGGATCGGACCCTTCTCTCTAGAGACACAGGACATAAGTACCCCTGTGGTCCTTGATGGGGTGACGTCTTAATTCGTACCAGTGGGGTGCCCCTGTCAAGGCTCATGTTCGTCCCCTTGTGGATCACCTGCCAGTCCCTGTCCTGGTCGGCCGAGACTGCCAAGCATTTTCTGCCTACTGGACCAACCGAGCTACAAAGGGGAAGAGACCTACCCGGCGCAGAAGAAGGGACCGTCTATCCAGTCACTGCGCTTCTCTAACCCAGGCAAATGCAACTAGCCCTGAAGAGCCCCTCGATGATAGAGGGGAGGAACATCCCTCTGACTCCACTACCACTGCCTCAGAAGATCCCGAAGGTGTACAGATTCGTGACGACATAGAATCCCATGAAGTATTTTCTGAATTTCCCCCAGCAGAAACCCTCCAGGGAGGAAGGCTGGGACGGTTCGGCACGGCTCAACTACAAGACCCGGTGCTGAGCCAAGCATGGGGAAATGTCCAGGTGGTTGAGGGCCAGCCACAAGTTGGGGTGAGTAGACTTACTTACCCACATTTTATGATCAAGAACAGACTGTTGTATAGTGGATCAGTGAAGGGGTGAAATTATAGAACAGTTGTTGGTCCCCAGGCCATATGCCACTAAGGTGTTATATTTAGCCCACACTCACCTGCTAGAGGGCCATTTGGGGACAGAAAAGACCTATGAAAGGATCCTCACACGTTTCTATTGGCCCGGGGTCAAAAAAGCGGTCGAAGATTACTGTCGTCACTGTTCTGAATGTCAACTCAACAGCCCCAAGGTAACATATCGAAACCCCCTTGTTCCTCTGCCGATCATTGAGACCCCTTTCAGCAGGATTGCACTGGACATTGTGGGGCCGCTGCCAAAATTGAACCGTGGACACCGATACATTCTAGTCATCCTTGACTACGCCTCCCGATTCCCCGAGGCCATACCTCTTCGATCAGCCACCTCAAAGACCGTGGCCAGAGATCTGGTCCAACTCTTCAGCTGGGTGGGGATGGCAGACGAGATCCTTACTGACCAAGGATCGTGCTTCATGTCTACTGTGATGAAAGAGACCTGCCGACAACTGAAGGTGAAGCAACTCAAAACCTCCATATACCACCCCCAGACTGATGGGCTTGTAGAGAGGTTTAACAAAACCCTTAAACAAATGTTAAAGAAAGTGATTGACATTGATGGGAAAAATTGGGATCGCCTGTTGCCATATGTCTTGTTCTCTATTCGAGAAGTCCCACAGAGCTCCACTGGTTTCTCACCCTTTGAACTCCTCTATGGGCGACGACCTCGAGGGATTCTGGACCTCGCTAAAGAGAGTTGGGAACAGCAGCCCTCACCACATCGCACCGTCATTGAACATGTTGAACAGATGCACGACCGAATGGCCAGGATTTGGCCAATTGTAAGGGAACACATGCAACAGGCCCAACAACAGCAGGCCAGAATATACAACAGGGGGGCAAAGATTAGAGAATTTCATCCTGGAGAAAAGGTATTAGTTCTAGTTCCGTCCAACGAGTGCAAATTCCTAGCCAAGTGGCTGGGACCCTATGAGATTGTAGAATAGGTGGGCCCCGTCAACTACAGACTACGCCAACCCGGCCAAAGGAAAGGCCAGCAAATCTACCATATAAACCTTCTGAAACCGTGGCATGAACCTATCCCCCCTCCAAGCGAGGTTCTCACAGCCAGTGCCACTTCTCCTATGACCCCGCAGGTAAAGATGGGTACCCAGCTCTCCCCCAGGCAAAAGCAGGAGTTACGGGAACTTGTATGGCGAAACCGGGACGTCTTCTCTGATCTGCCTGGACAGACCTCCCTTATCGCCCATGATATAGTAACAGAACCAGGGAAGGTTGTTAGACTTCGTCCTTACAGGATCCCAGAAGCAAAAAGGGAAGCCATCCGGACAGAGGTAAAGAAAATGCTTGAGCTAGCGGTTATCGAGGAACCTAAGTTTGCCCCACTGAAACTCTGCCCAGTGAGTGATTTGCTACGACCTCCAGAGTTAAAACCCTCCCAGTCTTGAGAGGGGAGGTTACAGTGTACAGTGTTGACCAACATTATCTTTAATTCTCTCATCATCATCTGTGGATCTGTTGGGGCGGTATGCAAATTGGAGTGGGTCTAGGGTTTCTGGGATAATGGTGTTGATGTGAGCCATGACCAGCCTTTCAAAGCACTTCATGGCTACAGACGTGAGTGCTATGGGTCAGTAGTCATTTAGGCAGGTTACCTTAGTGTTCTTCTGCTTGAAACATGTTGAAAAATGTCAGTGAAGACACTTGCCAGTTGGTCAGCGCATGCTCGGAGTACACATCCTGGTAATCTGTCTGGCCCTGTGGCCTTGTGAATGTTGACCTGTTTAAAGATCTTGCTCACATCGGCTACGGAGAGCGTGATCACACAGTCGTCCGGAACAGCTGGTTCTCTCATGCATGACTTCCTTAGATTTCGTGTACCAGATGTTGTTTACAAATATGCAAAGGTCGCCGCCCCTTGTCTTACCAGAGGCCGCTGTTCTATCCTGCCAAAAAAGCTTAAAACCCGCCAGCTGTATGTCTTCTTGGGTATGACACTACAAGCTTGGCACACCTGTATTTGGGGAGTTTCTCCCATTCTTCTCCGCAGATACTCTCAAGCTCTGTCAGGTGAAATAAAAAAATAAAAAAAATTGGTTGGGGAGAGTCGCTGCTCAGCTGTTTTCAAGCCTCCCCAGAGATGTTAGATCGGGTTCAAGATCGGGTTCAAGTCCGGGCTCTGGCTGGTCCACTCAAGGACATTCAAAGACTGGTCCCAAAGCCACTCTTGCGTTGTTTTGGCTGTGTGCTTAAGGTCATTGTCCTGTTGGAAGTTGAACCTTCGCCCCAGTCTGAGGTCCTGAGCACTCTGGAGCAGGTTTTCATCAAGGATCTCTCTGTACTTTGCTCCGTTGATCTTTCCCTCGATCCAGACTAGTCTCCCAGACCCTGCCGCTGAAAAACATCCCACAGCATGATGCTGCCACCTCCATGCTTCCTTCAGACATGACGCTTGGCATTCAGGGCCAGGAGTTCAATGTTGGTTTCATCAGACCAGAGAATCTTGTTTCTCAGAGTCCTTTATGTGCCTTTTGGCAAACTTCAAGCGGGCTGTCATGTGCCTTTTACTGAGGAGTGGCTTTCGTCTGGCCACTCTACAATAAAGGCCTGATTGGTGGAGTTCTGCAGAGATGGTTGTCCTTCTGGAAGGTTCTCCAATCTCCACAGAGGAAGTCTGGAGCTCTGTCAGAGTGACCATCGGGTTCTTGGTCACCTCCCTGACCAAGGCCTGAAAGATTAGTGGAATCTGTGTGGGTAGGATGACAGGTAGGATGACTGACAGTGAAGGTGAACAGGTGGTCACGGGTCAGGTGACAGAGGAATGGATGAGACTGAGACAGGAATTCCTTTAACCATAAAGTGGTATATTTACTGGGTAGTCTGTGCTGCATTACAAAGGAAACAGAATAACATATATCCAATCAAATTCATAACAAAGGAAACAGAATAACATGTATCCAATCAAATTCATAATCAAAGATCAAATCATAACAATCATTCATTATTAACATAATTAGGTAATTCAGCAGTTCAGTTCAATAAGAAGTCAATAGGAATCATCCTTGAGTCATTTAGGCTCATAACTATTCATCATAATCATGAGAAGAATAATACAAAAAATTCAATCAGTGAGCGGTTATTCAATCTATAATCCCCATCAGTTTGATATCAGAATTGATCTGTTCAGCAAACAATGAAGTTTCATATTTTACCCTTTCAAGTTTGTCTTCGTATGTACATGTAATTTAATTACATATTAACCATATATCGATGGCACAATTGGCCTGTGATGATCTGTAGCGACGTGATCATTGACCATTTACCATACATAATAGTTTTGAAGCGTGCGCTCCAAGTCACGCGCTGCGGTAATAACTAAAAACAATAAATGATGGCCCGCTCTCCCGATCGCAACAGATAGTTCAGGTGAAAGGTAACAGATTCGGTGGACTTACATGGATTCATGGACGCACAGAACTTCTGGATTAGACGGAGTTAGGGAAGAGAAAGCAGCGAGTTCGGGCTATGGCGATTTCCTCCTTTTAATGAGTTGAGATCTGTCGGACATTCCACCTGACCTAATTACAGTTTTTCTCATTTGCTAAGACACACTAAATGAAACTGAGATCCGCTTGATCTTCATCATCACCTTTTTAGCACAGCAGAAGTCTTCTCTTGCAAATGTTTTAGCACTTTTTCATTTGTTTCACACATTTTTCACACCCTTTGTCAAAACAGTTACATCTGATCTCATTGAAAGACCCCGAACTCTATTGGATTCACTGTGTTGAACAAAAGGAAAACATCTATTCACAGCTGATAGAAAGTACCTGCATAATTATAAATCTCTATGCACCTGTGTGAAACTCATTTGCACAACTCTTCAATCAGCAATCAGTCCTCATCCATCTATAAAAGATGCCACCTCTGTGTTGCTATTTGCAAGCATGGATCAAAGAGGCCATAGGCACGGAAGGAGACCAAGAGGCCATGGCAGAGGGGCCCAAGGAAGAGGAGTTTGTATGCGTGGTGGAGGAGCTGCAGCAGCAAGAGGACGAAATCGAGCTCAAGTTTCAAATGAAATTCGGGCAACAATTATTGACCATGTCATCAATCATGGCTTGTCCTTCAGAGAGGCTGGACAAAGGGTCCAGCCCATTCTGAGTCGGAGCACTGTGGCATCTATTGTCAGGCTTTTTCGGAATGAGAACAGGTAATTCACAGTGTTACTGTAATGTATACCACTGTGTATTTCAGCTTTACTGTATTGCCCTGTTAGCAGAACAAACTGTGTCTACAGTAATGCAGATGTTTTATCAATCCCATGTATGTGACTGTCATACAGTAATGTCAATTTTGACATGCTTTTTGCTTTTACTTTATAGAATCCACACATTACCACACACTGGTGGCAGAGGAAAGATATTTAGTATTGAACAGGAGTCTGCCATTGTAGATATGGTAGTGGCAAACAATGCAATCAGACTGCGTGACATCCAGGCAGCAGTAATTGCAGATCAGGGAGCATTTAGAAATATAAACAGTGTGAGTTTGGCAACTATAGATCGAGTCCTTAAACGAAACCATGTCAGAATGAAGCAGCTGTACAGAGTTCCATTTCAAAGAAACTCTGACATCGTAAAGGAGGCACGATTCCAGTATGTGCAGGTACAGATTTTTTATTGTAATACCTTGTTTACCATAGTTACATGCGACTGGAATAATTTGCTTTATGAATTTGCTCTTTTTCTTAGAGAATAATGGAGCTTGAAGCTGAAGGGGCACATCACAAATTCATTTTTGTGGATGAAGCCGGCTTCAACCTCTGTAAAGTGAGGAGACGCGGGAGGAACATCATTGGGCAGAGGGCCACTGTCACAGTGCCAGGTCAGAGGGGTGCCAATATCACCATGTGTGCTGCCATCTCCAATGATGGGGTCCTTTGCCACATACCAACTATTGGCCCATACAATACAGAACGCCTCATCACATTTCTTGATGCATTGAAAGAAATACTGATTCCACCCGAAGAGAGA
>QNTS01002059.1:83229-133771 GCA_003317085.1 Hucho hucho
TTTTCCAAGTTAATTGAGGAAAATAAGAATAATCCAAAATGTATTTTTGATACTGTCGCAAAGCTAACTAAAAAGCAGCTTTCACTTTAGCAGTGATTCATTCATGAACTTCTTTGAGGAAAAGATCATGATCATTAGAAAGCAAATTACGGACTCCTCTTTAAATCTGCGTATTCCTCCAAAGCTCAGTTGTCCTGAGTCCACATAACTTTGCCAGGACATAAAATCAAGAGAGACACTCAAGTTTTTTAGTACCATATCTCTTGACACATTGATGAAAATAATCATGGCCTCTAAACCTTCAAGCTGCATACTGGACCCTATTCCAACTAAACTACTGAAAGAGCTGCTTCCTGTGCTTGGCCCTCCTATGTTGAACAGAATAAACAGCTCTCTATCCACCGGATGTGTACCAAACTCACTAAAAGTGGCAGTAATAAAGCCTCTCTTAAAAAAGCCAAACCTTGACCCAGAAAATATAAAAAACTATCGGCCTATATCGAATCTTCCATTCCTCTCAAAAAATTTTGAAAAAGCTGTTGCGCAGCAACTCACTGCCTTCCTGAAGACAAACAATGTATACAAAACGCTTCAGTCTGGTTTTAGACCCCATAGCACTGAGACTGCACTTGTGAAGGTGGTAAATGACCTTTTAATGGCGTCAGACTGAGGCTCTGCAACTGTCCTCGTGCTCCTAGACCTTAGTGCTGCTTTTGATACCATCGATCACCACATTCTTTTGGAGAGATTGGAAACCCAAATTGGTCAACATGGACAAGTTCTGGCCTGGTTTAGATCTTATCTGTCGGAAAGATATCAGTTTGTCTCTGTGGATGGTTTGTCCTCTGACAAATCAACTGTACATTTTGGTGTTCCTCAAGGCTCTGTTTTGGGACCACTATTGTTTTCACTATATATTTTACCACTTGGTGATGTCATTCGGAAACACAATGTTAACTTTCACTGCTATGCGGATGACACACAGCTGTACATTTCGATGAAACATGGTGAAGCCCCAAAATTGCCCTCCCTGGAAGCCTGTGTTTCAGACATAATGAAGTGGATGGCGGAAAATGTTCTACTTTTAAACTCTGACAAAACAGAGATCTTGTGGGCTATACTCGGCCTTGTCTAAGGATGGTAAGTTGGTGGTTGAAGATATCCCTCTAGTGGTGTGGGGGGTGTGCTTCGGCAGAGTGGGTGGGGTTATATCCTGCCTGTTTGGCCCTGTCCGGGGGTATCGTCGGACGGGGCCACAGTGTCTCCCGACCCCTCCTGTCTCAGCCCCCAGTATTTATGCTGCAGTAGTTTATGTGTCGGGGGGCTAGGGTCCGTCTGTTATATCTGGAGTATTTCTTCTCTTATCTGGTGTCCTGTGTGAATTTAAGTATGCTCTCTCTAATTATCTCTCTCTTTCTTTTTTTTCTTCTTCTCTCTCTCTCTCTGAGCATTAGGACCATTCCTCAAGGCCTACCTGGCCTGATGACTCCTTGATGTCCCGAGTCCACCTGGCCGTGCTGCTTCTCCAGTTTCAACTGTTCTGCTTGTTTTATGAACATTTTAAAATCTTGTCCATGTTCTGTTATAATCTGCACCCAGCACAGCCAGAAGAGGACTGGCCACCCCTCACAGCCTGGTTCCTCTCTAGGTTTCTTCCTAGGTTTTGGCCTTTCTAGGGAGTTTTTCCTAGCCACCGTGCTTTTACACCTGCATTGCTTGCTGTTTGGGGTTTTAGGCTGGGTTTCTGTACAGCACTCTGTGACATCAGCTGATGTAAGGGGGGCTTTTTTTTCCACTCCCTACCAGGGCCGGCTCCAGGCATAAACAACATAATCGGTCACTTAGGGCCCCAGGTTACTAGGGGGCCCCTGACCTCTCTCCCATTTTTTTTATTAAAAAAATTATAAATGTACTCAGTAAGGGTCTCAACTCACTTACTGTTGAGAGTTAAAATAGTAGAATACACAAGCTGCAAGTTCAAAATTTGGTTGTACATCAACTTTTTTCTGTTATGTCAGTCTCTGACAGTCACCCCCTGACCTCCAAGGGGCCCCCATTGATTTTGTGAGTCACTCTCACTATGTCATTAACATGGCATAAGTAATGGAAAATTGTGTGTGTAGAATTGAAGGAAATCTGCTTTAAAAGTGGCAAAATGGGTAGAACTTTTTATATAAAAGTGTATCTACATAAATCGGGTTTAAAAGGATTAGCTACCTAACGCATATTAGGCCATGTATTAGAAGCCAACTAACGTTAGCTAGCTAACATACCGGCACTACATAATATGCTTTGTGGTTCGTAAGGCTAGTGTAGCCAACAAATTGTCAGCCTACATAACGTATAATGTAACTTCTTTTAAAAGTCATTACTTTTATATTACATGCTCAACATTCCTAGTATTTGTCATCATTAGCTACAGCAATGAATATACATTTTTGTACTTACACACTCGTTGGACTTCGGCTGCATATTTTCCGCCATTTTCTTCAAATCTGTCCACTACTGTCCACTACTTTAATACTTTTTGGTGAATGTAGTACAACTTCCGGGAACTTTTGGCATACTAAATATATTCATACTATGCCTCAATTTACATCACAAATAGTACAGTTATTGCGGTTAGTATTCGAACACAGCTATGGCCATTGGTCAGATTGACTTAACTCTCTGTGTAGGCTTACAGTCAGCAAATCAGAACTTTTTGCAGAGCAGTTATTATTAAGTTATTATTTTTTTTAAACTGGTGAAATAACTGGTGTTTGGGAGAGGGGGGAAATGTTTTTTGGATGTTGTGTATGGTAGGCTGAACCTGTACGTCTAAGTCAGCTGCCAACAAATGCCAGTAATACATTAGTAGCATACAGTTGTTGGTTGACCCAATTAATATAGTCACCTTTGTAAAGATACATGTGAAGCATGTAAAATACAGTTGCATAACTGTTTCACTCCAAACCTGTTTAGAAATAAGTGTGCATTTGCCTTGTCTAGCTCATTGCCTTGTTTATGAAAATTTGACAATTATACAATCACAGATAAATCAAGCAAACAAACAGGTATGCATTTCAGCACAATCTTTATATCCACAAAATGACTATTACATACTGTACAATGTCTCATATCTGCCTAAAGTGCTGTAAACACAATAAATATGATTACATATGAACTGCATATGCTTATTTGTAGTGACAATTAAGTTAGATTTACATTAGTATATATTGTTTTATCTTAACACGTGGTTGAAAAGTCCTACCTTACAACAAGTGCTGTATACATTAAAATATTGCTTTACATTGCAGTACCCTTCCATGGCCTAGGTCAGGGATGCTCAACTACTATTTGAGAAGGTCTGGTCACACACATTTCCTAGGTGGCTGGATGGATATTGTCATTTATTGGGATAGTAACAAACCCCAACCTCACAACCCATGGGATCCTAAACTGTTCACACCCCTCTTGTTGGTTTAGAGAACATTTTGCAGTTTTAAAGCTAATTTCCTGCAATTCTACACATTTTGCCATGTCTTATATGTGTTCATATGATACTTTAATGACTCCACAAAATCAATGGAAGCCCCCTGGGGGTCGAGGCACCTGGGCAAGTAATCTGGTCTTGATAACTATAAGAAGCTTGGTGGCAGCATCACATTTTAGTGACCTTCTCCACATCCTTCTCCACAATGTTAAACTGAGAGTCTTGGAATCCAGCGTTGTTTGATCCCTTCTTCAGCTCTGACTCAGCCTTTTCATTTATCTCAGGTTCTGATGCCTGCAGAAGACACACAAAGACCATACCGGGAGCCAGTTAACACAGACACAGAACATTTAATACAGATGTAGGCCTACGGTGAGAGAGAGCGAGAAAGATGAGGTGAAGTGGGGTGGGGGTGAGAAGCTTTACCTCTGAGTCCTTGCCACAGCCAGCGCAGAATAGATCACTTCTCCTTACAAAGAGATCTGAGCTTAGCTTCTCCTGCTTGCAGCCACCTGGACAGACAACACAGGGAGACGTCACGCTTAACTAACTGCATAAAATATCAATTTGAACCAGCCGTAGTCATTATGCCTAGTGCCAGGAATTGTTCCTTTAACAGACCTGACCAGGAACAACTAGCCCCAGAGTTTGGCAGGTAGCCTAGCGGTTAACAACTTTGGACCAGTAACCAAAAGGTTGCTGGTTTGAATCCCGAGCTGAGTAGGTGAAAAATCTGTCTGTGCCCTTGAGCAAGGCACTTAACCCTAACAGCTCCTGTAAGTCGCTCTGGATAAGAGTGTTTGCTAAATGATGTAAATGTTCAATGTAAAGTTTGTCCTGGTCAGGTCATGCGGTCAAAAATTATTAATATCATACACTATGCTGTTAGGATTGGAGCTAAAGGAGGTAGCCTCACCTGTGATAGCGCTTACCACCAAGCCCACGATCACAGTCACCAAAGTGCCCAGAAGACAGAAGTACAAGTAGGACAGGGAGTACCATGAGTCTGCCAGAGCCGGCCGGTTACTGTAACAAGATGAAGAGTCATACCTGAGCCCCCACAGTAGTCTTGCGCTAACACATTAGCCTTATCAAATCTTGTTTAGCAGATGTTATTGCGGGTGTAGCAAAATGCTTGTGTTTCTAGCTCCAACAGTGCAGTAATATATAACAACTCACAACAATACACACAACCTAAAAGTAAAAGAATGGCATTAAGGACTATATAAATATTAGGACGAGCAATGTCAGAGTGGCATAGACTAAAATACAGTAGAATAGAATACAGTATATACATATGAGATGAGTAAAGCAAAAATATGTAAACATTATTAGAGTGACTAGTGTTCCATTATTAAAGTGGCCAGTGATTTCAAGTCTATGTATATGGGGCAGCAGCATCTAAGGTGCAGAGTTACGTAACCGGGTGGAAGACGCCTAGTGATGGCTATTTAGCAGTCTGATGGCTTTGAGATAGAAGCTGTTTTTCAGTCTCTCGGTCCCAGCTTTGATGCACCTGTACTGACCTCGCCTTCTGGATGATAGCGGGGTGAACAGGCAGTGGCTCGGGTGGTTGTTGTCCTTGATACATTTTTTTGCCTTCCTGTGACATCGGGTGCTGTAGGTGTACTGGAGGGCAGGTAGTTTGCCCCCGTTGATGCGTTGGGAAGACCGCACCTCCCTTTGGAGAGCCCTGCAGTTTCAGGTGGTGCAGTTGCCCTACCAGGCAGTGATACAGCCCAACAGGACGCTCTCAATTGTGCATCTGTAAAGGTTTGTGAGGGTTTTAGGTGCCAAGCCAAATGTCTTCAGCCTGCTGAGGATGAAGAGGCACTGTTGCGCCTTCTTCACCACACTGTCTGTGTGGGTGGACCATTTCAGATCGTCAGTGATGTGTATGCCAAGGAACTTGAATTTATTTTCCTGCTCCACACCGGTCCAGTTTATGTGGATAGGGGCGTGGCTCCCTCTGCTTTTTCTTGAAGTCCACAATCAGCTCCTTTGTTTTGTCGACATTGAGTGAGAGGTTATTTTCCTGGTAATCAGGCCTACTACTGTTGTGTCGTCTGCAAACTTCGTTCAAATATTTTTTATTGAACACACACAAGAATGGTGTAAAGGTATAAAAGACATGTGTGCAATTCTTATCTAAACATAAAAGAGCAGACAGAAACAACAAGACCCAGAGTTCTAGGTATAAAGTAAATAATACAAAATAAGACAAAAAGAACAAGGACAGGTCGAAAGAAAGAGGGTAGAAGTCACCCCCCCATCCCCTCCATCCCCTCAACTGCTCGGGTGCCGGGGCAAGCACACGCTTCCCTAAGGTAGATTAAAATATTACAATTGAGAGTGCGTTAAAATGTACAAATTCACAGCGCCGACTGGTCCAAGTAAGAGAGGAGAGGCTGCCAGATTTGATCAAATGTTGATAATTTATTGTTCAGAATATATCTTATTCTTTCTAAGTGAACAGTGTTTGCCAATTCGCTGAGCGATAATTTGGTAGAGGGAGCTTCATTCCTTTTCCAAAACAACAAGATTATTTTTTTTGCCGAAATGAGACTGTAAGAGATGAGTTGTTTTTGGGGGTTGGTTAATCCGTTTAGGGAATCAGACACTCCCAGGATTATCAGAAGCGGGTCTGGGTCAATTGAAGTCTCCAGAACTTCAGAGAGGATCCAAAAAATTCCACACCAATAACCATATAGGTTAGAGCATAGGGCAAAGCAGTGGAGTAGTGTACCCTGCGCAGCATGACACTTATCGCACATAGGGGATGTATCAGGAAATATCCTATGCAACTTAGTTTTGGAATAGTGTAATCTGTGTAATACCTTGAATTGTATGAGACGATGTCTGGAGTTAATGGAGCAGGTGTGGATATACTCCAAGCTATCTTCCCAGTCTGCCACAGAAATGTCAGACCCTAGCTCTTCCTCCCATTTTGCCTTAATGGCATCTGTAGAAGGTGTGCTAACAGATTGAAAAGCGTCATATAAACGAGACATCAGTTTGTCTGAGGTGGGGCATATTTTTATGCATCCGTCAAACATGGAAGGTTTAGCATTCCCAAATGTCGGAAGGTGTTTTCTAACATAGTCTCTAATCTGTAGGTATCTGAAGAAGTTACTTCTGGGAAGATTATAAGTTTCCCTCAGCAACTCAAAGGAGGTAAAGGTCCCATCTATATATAGATCCCCTATGGTCTTTATCCCTAGCTCTCCCCATCGCTCAAAGGTGTTATCAAGGTTAGAGGGGGCAAAGGAGGGATTCCTGGCAACAGGGAGCATGAATGATATTGGTCTAAGGTCAAAGTGGACTTTAATTTGCTTCCAGATTCAGACTGTGCTAAGTATAATAGGATTGTTGCTATGAAGTGACATCTCCAGGTTGACAGGCAATAAAATCACAGCGCCAATAGAGAAGGGGTGACAATCCTTACGCTCCATATTAAGCCAGCTGGATGACGGAAGTGCGTCATCCAGCAAAAACGTAACAGCGCGGAGGTTAGCGGCCCAGTAGTAAAATATAAAATTTGGGAGAGACAATCCTCCTTCCATCTTGGATTTACAGAGGTGTTTTTTACCTATCCTGTGTGTTTTATAATCCCCGATAAATGGATTGATAATTGAGTTCAGTTGTTTATGAAAGTACTTAGGTATGAATACTGGGATGTTCTGGAATAGGTGTGTCGTCTGCAAACTTGATGATTGAGTTGGAGGCGTGCGTGGCCACGCAGTAATGGGTGGACAGGGAGTACAGGAGGAGGCTGAGCACGCACCCGTGTTGAGGATCAGCGAAGAGGTGTTGTTTCCTACCTTCACCCCCTGGAGGCAGCCCATCAGGAAGTCCAGGACCCAGTTGCACAGGGTGGGGTTCAGACCCAGGGCCCCAAGCTTAACTAGCCTCTCAAAGCACTTCATGATGACAGAAGTGAGTGCTACAGGGCGATAGTCATTTAGTTCAGTTACCTTTGCTTTCTTGGGAACAGGAACAATGGTGGACATCTTGAAGCAAGTGGGGACAGCAGACTGGGATAGGGAGAGATTGAATATGTCCGCAAACACTCAAGCCAGCTGGTCTGGGCCGGCAGCCTTGTGAGGGTTAACACGCATTAATGTCTTACTCACGTCGGCCACAGAGAAGGAGAGCCCACAGTCCTTGATAGCGGGCCGCATTGGTGGCACTGTGTTATCCTCAAAGCGGGCGAAGAAGGTGTTTAGCTTGTCCGGAAGCAAGACATCGGTGTCCGTGATGTGGCTGGTTTTCCCTTTGAAGTCCGTGGTTGTCTGTAGATCCTGCCACATACGTCTCGTGTCTGAGTCATTGAATTGTGACTCCACTTTGTCTCTATACTGACGTTTTGTTTGATTGCCTTACAGAGGGAATAACTACACCATTTTTTATTCTGCCATATTCCCAATCACCTTGCCATGGTTAAATGCGGTGGTTCGCGCTTTCAGTTTTGCTGCCATCTATCCACGGTTTCTGGTTAATGTAGTTTGTAATAGTCACAGTGGGTGCCAAATCTCTTATACACTTCCTAATAAACTCAGTCACTGTATCAGTGTATTCATCAATGTTATTCTCGGAGGCTACCCGGAACATATCCCAGTCCGTGTGATCAAAGCAATCTTGAAGCATGGATTCCGATTGGTCAGACCAGCATTGAATAGTCCTTAGCACGGGTACTTCCTGTTTGTTTCTGCCTTTAGGAAGGGAGGAGCAAAATGGAGTCGTTATCAGATTTGCAGAAGGGAGGGCGGAGGAGGGCCTTGTAGGCATGCTGGAAGTTGGAGTAGCAGTGGTCGAGTGTTTTAGCAGCACGAGTACTACATTCAATGTATTGATAGAATTTCGGTAGCGTTTTCCTCAAATTTACAATAAATGCGGCCTCAGGATATGTGGTTTCCAGTTTCCATAAAGTCCAGTGAAGTTCTTTGAGAGCCGTTGTGGTATCAGCTTGAGGGGGAATGTACACGGCTGTGACTATAACCGAAGATAATTCTCTTGGGATGTAATATGATCGGCATTTGATTGTGAGGTATTCTAGGTTGGGTGAACAAAAGGACTTGAGTTTCTGTATGTTATCACAATCACACCATTAGTGGTTAATCATGAAACATACACCTCCGCCTTTCTTCTTCCCGGAGAGTTCTTTATTCCTGTTGGCGCGATATACTGAGAACCCAGCTGGCTATATGGACAAAGACAGTATATCCAGAGAGCCATGTTTCCGTGAAACAGAGTATGTTACAATTCCTGATGTCTCTCTGGAAGGAGATTTTCGCCCTGAGCTCGTCTAATTTATTGTCCAGAGACTGAACATTAGCGAGTACTATACTTGGAAGCGGTGGACGGTGTGCACGCCTCCTGAGTCGGACTAGAAGTCCACTCCAAATACCTCTTCTCAACAGCGTGTTTTGGATCAACCTCTGGAATCAGTTAATTTGCCTTGGGGGGTACGAACAAAGAATCCAATTCGGGAAAGTTGTATTCCCGGTCGTAATGCTTGTGAGTTACCGCCACTCTGATATTCAAAAGTTCTTTCCGGCTGTATGTAATAATATAAAACATTTCCTGGGCTAATAATGTAAGAAATAACACACAAAAAACTAAATACTGCAAAGTTGCTTAGTAGCTAGAAGCAGAGCTGCCCTATCTGTCGGCGCCATCTTGTGAAACCAGACCGACCGCTGCATTAACGTTTTATTTCAGTGAAACAGAATGTGAGCTCACAAGATCAGGCTGGTTCAACAAGGCTGCTAACCCATAGTTAGCTATAAGCACCATAGGACTCTGGTATAAAATCGTGCACTATATGTGGAATAGGGTGACTTTGGAGACAGTGATTATAAAGTGACCGTGAGTAACTCACTCAGGCAGAGGGGTCAGTGTTACTGCACTGGTCCATGGGGCCAGGGTGGTGTAGTTCAGGTCCTCTGTGCGGTTACAGCCTGCCACACTGATTGGCAGGGGGTTGGTTTTATCAGCTAAGGGTGGGTATATCTGAGCTCCAATCCCCACCCACAGGGTAATAACAAGGCCCACAATCAGCCCTGTGAGTCCCCCCTGCAACGCACAAGGAAGCCGTCTCAGTCTCACCCATAAAGATACATTTCATTTCTATGTCATTATATTGTCTAACGTTGTTTTGTATTCAACAACCAAAATCTTTGTATGTCAGAACATTTATAGTGTTTCTGGTTATTAATATATCTTTGAGTAAATTAGTAAATAATTATTTAAATATAAATAATGAAGGTGATATGAATAAGATGTGGGATACCTACTGTTGAGTTTGCTGTGCGCCAGAACATGCCTAAGAGGTAAAGCCCAAGAAGAGGGCCACTGATCATTCCAAATATGGACAGGGCTGCCTGAAAAGAGACAACCGTTAGATACATAATGTAGAGGTGACAACTACCAGACAGCATGTGGCGATACGGAGTCACTTCTGATTATAGTTTTCCTACCTGCAGAATGCTCCCCATCAGTGAAGCTATTGCAGCCATCCCAATGCACAAAAATCCGAAGAAAACACCTGGAATAGGTGCAAAGGTAATTAAATATTCCATACACATATCATGATTATAAATATATTTCCATGCAAAGTATTTTTCCATGCAAAGTATTGACATATAATGTACATACCTCGGCAAATGTCAAACTGACCTTCATTTGTGTGACATTACTATTTGAATGAACCCACATATAATTGTCTTAGTCTTACAGACAGTGTTTTGTGTGAAACTCACTGAGGCCCATGTTCATCCAGGTCACCTGTTTATCTGTCAGGTTTTTGTACACTGGCCTGATGAAGTCCTCCACAGTGACAGCCACCAGCGCATTGATGCTGGAGGACACAGTACTGAAACAGACGCAATGACAATAGATGAGACAAAGAGAAAGAGGAGGAATTGCCCTTTGTCTGCAGGGAACTCATGGTTAAACACATTCATTGGTAGGTTAGTTGTAAAAGTAGTGGAAGATTGCATGCATTTGTTAGTGTATACCAGCCATATGCAATAGGCGGCCCGCGGTCTGGTTCCGGATCCAGAACGGGGGAGGGGTTTGCGAGGTAGGGGTTTGTTACTATGCCGATAAGTGACTATATCTATCCAGATCTTTGCCACCTGGAAGATTTGTGTCAGCGGACCTTCTCTATTTGGTTTCCCCTGGAGAATACTCACCTCAATGTACCACTGTATGCTGCTGCAACAAACAACCCAGGGACTCCAGGATAGGCTGCCAGGATGTCCATTACCAGGTATGGAAGCAGCTTGTTTACACACACAACACACACTATTAATCCCACACACACTCCTGTCCAATTCACACATACATATTAATACACACTTGTACATGTGTGAAATAGGACAAATATAAGCACCCACCCACTAACATTCAATAACACTGCCATTGTGCAGCACTGTCCATGCCTGTGTAAGAGCCATAGCGGTCTTACATTTACTGACCTGATCAAGTGCCCCTACATCACCATTAGTGAGTGGATCACAGTTCTTGTAAATGGAGTACATGGTGAGGCCGGAGAACACTGCTAAGCTCACAGTCACCCAGAGACCAATCATATTCACATACAGTGACCTGAGGGTTTTAAAGAAAGCCAACATGGAACAAACACTCATATTGCTATTCTTCAATCACAGCTTTTCCAATATGTTATGACTGTGGAAGGTAGGAGTGCCACTCACAGTTTGGCTTGAGTTAGGGTTTTGCAGGAGATGTAGCGCTGCACCTGGGACTGGTTGATAGAGTAGATGGACGCCCACATCACACTGCCACCAACCACGATCGTCCAGAATGTGTGACGCTTCAAAGGGTCTGGATCAAAACTGCATTAGATGGTATTAAAGTGAAAATGCTCAGCTAACTATGAGGAGTCATACTGTGATGGTAATTTATTTGATCAGTGTATCTATTCAATCCCTGCATGACGTGTGGACATTTTACTTACTCAAACATGTTGAGCCTGCCTCCTTGGTAGCAGTCATCCCAGATCTTCCCCAGACCTCCCTGGATGACAGCCCCCCTGGCGATGACGGCCACGAAGCCTGCTAACATGATCACCATCTGGAACACGTCTGTCCATATGACCGCCTTCAGACCTCCCTGAAAACCACAATGCAACATGGAGTCATGGGAAGGAAGGTATGCTGCAACCTCATGTGCACCAAAGAGGTACAGTTGAAGTTGGAAGTTTACATACACCTTAGCCAAATACATTTAAACTCAGTTTTTCACAATTCCTGACATTTAATCCTAGTAAAAATTCCCTGTCTTAGGTCAGTTAGGATCACCACTTTTTTTAAGAATGTGAAATGGCAGAATAATAGTAGAGAGAATGATTTATTTAAACTTTTACTTCTTTCATCACATTCCCAGTGGGTCAGAAGTTTCAATACATTAAATTAATATTTGGTAGCATTGCCTTTAAATTGTTTAACTTGGGTCAAACTTTTCAGGTAGCCTTCCACAAGCTTCCCACAAGTTGGGTGAATTTTGGCCCATTCCTCCTGACAGAGCTGGTGTAACTGAGTCAGGTTTGTAGGCCTCCTTGCTCGCACATGCTTTTTCAGTTCTACCCACACATTTTCAGTAGGATTGTGGTCAGGGCTTTGTGATGGCCACTCCAATACCTTGACTTTGTTGTCCTTAAGCCATTTTGCCACAACTTTGGAAGTACGCTTTGGGTCATTGTCCATTGGGAAGACCCATTTGCGACCAAGCTTAACTTCCTGACTGATGTCTTGAGATGTTGCTTCAATATATCCACATAATTTTCCTCCCTCATGATGCCATCTATTTTGTGAAGTGCACCAGTCCCTCCTGCAGCAAAGCACCCCCACAACATGATGCTGCCACCCCTGTGCTTCACGGTTGGGATGGTCTTCTTCGGATTGCAAGCCTACCCCTTTTTCCTCTAAACATAATGATGGTCATTATGGCGAAACAGTTCTATTTTTGTTTCATCAGACCATAGGACATTTCTCCAAAAAGTACAATCTTTGTCCCCATGTGCAGTTGCAAACCATAGTCTGGCTTTTTTTATGGTGGTTTTGGAGCAGTGGCTTCTTCCTTGCTGAGCAGCCTTTCAGGTTATGTTGATATAGGACTCGTTTTACTGTGGATATAGATACTTTTGTACCCGTTTCCTCCAGCATCTTCACAAGGTCCTTTGCTGTTGTTCTGGGATTGACTTGCACCAAGTACGTTTATCTCTAGGAGACAGAACACATCTCCTTCCTGAACGGTATGACGGCTGCGTGGTCCCATGGTGTTTATACTTGTATACTATTGTTTGTACAGATGAACGTGGTACCTTCAGGCGTTTGGACATTGCTCTCAAGGATGAACCAGACTTGTGGAGGTCTACAATTTATTTTCTGAGGTCTTGGCTGATTTCTTTTGATTTTCCCATGATGTCAAGCAAAGAGGCACTGAGTTTGAAGGTAGGCCTTGAAATACATCCACAGGTACACCTTCAATTGACTCAAATGATGTCAATTAGCCTATCAGAATCTTCTAAAGCCATGACATCATTTTCTGGAATTTTCCAAACTTTTTAAAGGTACAGTCAACTTAGTGTATGTAAACTTCTGACCCACTGGAATTGTGATATAGTGAATTATAAGTGAAATAATCTGTCCGTAAACAATTATTGGAAAGATTACTTGTGTCATGCACATAGTAGATGTCCTAACCGAATTGCCAAAACTATAGTTTGTTTACAAGACATTTGTGGAGTGGTTGAAAAACAAGTTTTAATGACTCTATCCTAAATGTATGTAAACTTCCGACTTCAACTGTATGTTCATGTGCAGGTTTAAGTGTGTTCCCTGACCCTGTGACCTGACCAGGAAAAAAACTGGACCCTACAGTAGTAATTGCCCATAACTGTGGCTGAGAGTTTTCCCTGCATGAACATGTCATGGGGTCAGGAAAAACTCCTGGCCCTGGGCAAAGATTTTTTCTGTAATGAGTCCGAAGCAAAGGATATACTGCTTTGTCGAGACAAGGCTCAAATCCCTGTCATCCGTGTGAAAAAAAGACAGAGAAAATGGGGGGAGGAGGGCGGGGTGCCTTGTAAGAATTAGCCGATGAGTAGGTAAACCACCACTACCCTCCGTACTATTGGCCAACTTGCAATCATTGGAAAACAAACTGGACGATCTACGATTAAGACTATCCTACCAACGAGACATTAAAAACTGTAATATCTTAGGTTTGTCAGAGACATGGCTAAACGACGACATGGATAATATAGAACTGCCTGGCTTCGCCCTGTGCCACGTCTGCTCCTGCTCCTCCCCTCCCGCGTGCGACGTCACCAGAGTACTAACGACCGGGCCTGGGATTCATCATTACGCACACCTGGCACTCATCATTACGCGCACCTGTGAATCATTACACCCTGCATCAGCAGGACAGAGCAGATAAGTCTGGTAAACGAGGGCGGGGGTGTGTGTCTATTTGTCAATAACTGCTGGTGCGCGATTTCTAATATTAAAGAATACCTCAAAATAAGCTGTAGACCACACTGTAGACCACACTATCTAGCCTAGTGGTTAGAGCGTTGGACTTGTAACCGGAAGGTTGCAAGTTCGAATCCCCGAGCTGACAAGGTAAAAATCTGTCGTTCTGCCTCTGAACAAGGCAGTTAACCCACTGTTCCCCGGGTGCCGAAGACGTGGATGTCGATTAAAGGCAGCCCCCCGCACCTCTCTGATTCAGAGGGGTTGGGTTAAATGCGGAAGACACATTTCAGTTGAAGGCATTTGGTTGTACAACTGACTAATAATGGTGACTTTGACAAGATAGTTCTCATCTATATTATTCGTAGCCATCTATTTACCACCACAAACCAATGCTGGCACTAAGACCACACTCAACGAGCTGTATAGGGCCATAAGCAAACAAGAAAATGCTCATCCAGAAGTGGCGCTCCTAGTGGCCGGGGACTTTAACGCATGCAAACTAAAATCTGTTTTACCAACATGTCACGTGCTAGCACAGACTGGAATCTGTTCCGGCATTCATCCAATAACATTGAGGAGTATACCACCTCAGCTTTATCAATAAGTGCATCGACAACGTCAACCCCACAGTGACCGTACGTACATATCCCAACCAGAAGCCATGGATTACAGACAACATCCGCAACGAGCTAAAGGCTAGAGCTGCCGCTTTCAAGGAGCGGGACACTAATCCGGACGCTTATAAGAAATCCCGCTACAGGCAAAGTGTCAATTCAGGAATAAGATTGAATCCTACTACACAGGCTCTGACGCTCGTCAGATGTAGCAAGGCTTGCAAACTATTACGGACTACAAAGGGAAACCCAGCCGCGAGCTGCCCAGTGACGCAAGCCTACCAGACGAGCTAAATGCCTTGTATGCTCGCTTCGAGGCAAGCAAACCTGAAGCATGTATGAGAGCACCAGCTGTTCCAGACGACTCTGTGATCACGCTCTCCGTAGCCGATGTGAGCAAGATCTTTAAACATCCTTAAACATTCACAAACCCATGGGGCCAGACGGATTACCAGGACGTGTACTCAAAGCAGACCAACTGGCAAGTGTCTTCACGGACATGTTCAACCTCTCCCTGACCGAGTCTGTAACATCTACATGTTTCAAACAGACCACCATAGTCCTTGTTCCCAAGATAGCGAAGTTAACCTGCCTAAATTATTACCGCCCGTAGCACTCACGTTGGTAGCCATGAAGTGCTTTGAAAGGCTGGTCATGGCTCACATCAACACCCTAAACCCACTACAAACAGATCCACAGATGATGCAATCTCAAACAATTATTCAAATGGACACCTGGACTATTTACATTGACCCCTCCCTTTGTTTTTACACTGCTTGCTATCCTCTGTTTATTATCTATGCATAGTCACTTTACAAATTACCTCGACTAACCTGTAACCCCGCACATTGACTCGGTACCCCCTGTATATAGTCTCATTATTATTATATTATTTTATTTTGTTACTTTTGGATTACATTTTTTTACTTTAGTTTATTTAGTAAATATTTTCTTAACTCTATTTCTTGAACTGCCTTATTGGTTAAGGGCTTGTAAGTAAGCATTTCAGGGCTTCTAAGTAAGCATAAGGTCTACACCTCTTGTATTCGGCGCATGCGTCAAATAAAATTTTATTTCATTTAATGTCTACTTGTTAAATGTTGGTAATGTTTTATTGTAAATGTAATTGTTTGTAATATCTTTTAAGCTCTATGTTGGACTCGAGGAAGATTAGCTGATGTTATGGTGTCAGCTAATTGGGATCCTAATAAAATTCAATTTTAAAATGTGTACTGTCATAGCATGAAGGAGTTGATTGCTGATTGGTAAGTGAGATCAGATGAGCCACTGACCAGGGTGCAGTAGACGATGCACACCACCCCAGTGGCCACCAGCACTCCCCAAAGGTTCAGCCCTGTAACTGAAACACACACAAGTACAGACCCATTTACACAGATTTTTCAAATAATACTCTACAACTGTTTCCATGAGCTGACACAAATAGATAAACGCAACATGTAAAGCGTCGGTCACATCTTTCATGAGCTGAAATAAAAGCTCCCAGAAATGTTAAATATGCTCGAAAATCTCTCCACAAATTAGTTTACATCCCTGTTAGTGAGCATTTCTTCTTTGCCAAGATAATCCATCCACCTGACAGGTGTAGCATATCAAGAAGCTGATTAAACAGCATGATCACATTACACAGGTGCACCTTGTGCTGGGGACAATAAAAGGCCACTCTAAGTGCAGTTTTGTCACACAACACAATGCCACAGATGAGGCAGTGTGCAATTGGTATGGTGGCTGCAGGAATGTCCACCAGAGCGGTTGCCAGAGAATTTAATGTAAATTTCTCTACCATAAGCCGCCTTCAACATAATTTTAGAGAATTTGGCTTTACGTCCAACCGGCCTCACAACCACAGACCACGTGTGTTGCGTTGTGTGGGCGAGCGGTTCGCTATTGTCAACATCGTGAACAGAGTGCCCCATGGTGGTGGTGGGGTTATGATGTGGGCAGTCATAAGCTACGGATAACGAACACAATTGCATTTTATAGATGGGAGGCCCATTTCTTTTAAGGTATCTGTGACCAGCAGATGCATATCAGTATTCTCAGTCATGTAAAATCCATAGATTAAGGCCTAATTAATTTATTTCAATTGACTGTTTTCCTTATGAACTGTAACTCAGTAAAATCTTTGAAATTGTTGCATGTTGCGTTTATATTTTTGTTCAGTATAGATACATATGAATCCTCTGAAATATTATCACTTAGCCTAACGACATCTGCATATCCTCTTTTGTGCTGCATCAATTGATAAGCAATTAGACAATACCTTTATTGGCAGATTACAGACCAATTTAATTAGCTAAAGAGTTATCTTCAGTTTGGTCCAGAGATTGACCTTCTGTCAACACTTAGATAATAATATTATTTTGATTAATTTACTTTGCATATGACTTACTTTGATTGAGAGCAAGAGCTGGGGCGTAGATGACCATACCAGTGTACAGGGCCTGAAACAAAATCAGCCATTAGTTGATGGATGTAAACATATTCTTGATGCACATTCTTAAAGTGGAATCTTTACCTTAGATGCCCAGATGGCTTCCTGAAATCAGGCAGTGGAAAAAAGGACAAGGGCAGATGTTGCTATTTTTTGTAGTTAATGCATTATTGAGATTTTTGTTTCCACCATATCCTTTGGAAAACATTAGCTTCATTAAGATCTACCCTTTTGCCCCATTTTCATGATGTTAACTGAATATTTACCGTTTGTATGATGTACATGGTGGTCCCGATCACCCGAATCAACTTGTTGAAACGCATCTCCAGATACTAGAGAGAAAATAAACATTTCAGTCAAACCTGGCCTGATTTCATTGGCTTTTTACTCTTGTAAATCTTTTTTCCTAGTCAGGAAGTGATGAGGAAGAAAGATTCATAGACTTTTCAGTAGTCTGTCTATCTGCAGGTCTACAGCTGTTTTGTTCAAGTCATAAATGGTTGCAGGTTGATGTTTATTGGGCAGAACTGAGCGATTTCCACTGGATGTGCCAGCTGCAGCCAAAATTCCTGTATTTGGCTATATATTGTAAAAGATAATGAAAACAAAAATGAGCTTTTTTTTAAATCTTAATTTAAGGTTAGCATTAGGCATAAGGTTAACAGTGTGGTTAAGGTTATTGTTAGGTTTAAAATCAGATTTTGTGTCAATGCCAGCTAGTGAATAACCTGCAGAGCTGCCTCCAGTACATGACCCCAATAAATGCCAACCTGCTAAATGGTTGCTTGGTGCACAAAACTAATTAAATACCTGTAATTACTTTTATGGCAACTAGTCACATATTTTTAGGAGTCCTCATAGACGCTGAATGTAACAGATGTAACATCTTGACACCCCTACTGGATTATATTGTTTTCACGGATCACTGATTAATTATTAGTTAAATTACAACTGCTGGGGGCCTCCTGAGTGGCACAGCGGTCTACAGATCCAGCGCATGGACGCTGACACAGTCGCCAGGTGTACGGTGTTTCCTCCGACACATTGGTGCGGCTGGCTTCCGGGTTAAGCATGCATTGTGTCAAGAAGCAGTGTGGCTTGGCGGGGTTGTGTTTCGGAGGACGCACGGCTCTCGACCTTCGCCTCTCGACCTTCGTCCGTACGGGAGTTGCAGCGATGGGACAAGACCGTAACTACCAATTGGGGAGAAAAAGGGGTAAAACAATACAAATAACAAAAAATACAACTGTTGGACATTTTAGAGCAAACCCTCTCATCTTCACCCCCCTAGCGGATTCATCTTAATTCATTCCCCTATACCTTTATCTCAATCCACCTTGCTTGCATTTGCTGTTTGACCGATACAATGGACCCAAAGGAATCGCCAAGCTATTTGCACCTCAAATGTATTTGACATACTGTATATGTATTTGACCCAGGTGGGTCTGACCCGGCCTGGTATATCTTACAGTACCTCGTAGGTGCTGGTGATGCCCAGGCGGTAGAAGAGAGGGACGAAGATTTCAGCGGTGATGATGGACATGATGGCATAGGAGATGCCAAATATCCAGAAGGCCGCCCCAAACCGATAGGCCTCTGCTGGAGTGCCGATCACGGTGATTCCAGACATGAAGCTGGCAGTGAGGGACATGGCGACGGGCACCGCTGTCATCTGACGGCCCCCCAGCAGGAACTCATCGCTGCTGGTGTTCTTGCCGCCCCGGATGGCTTGGAACAGGCCGATGCCGGCCGCCCCCAGGACTGTGCCCACAAACACCACATAGTCCCACACAGAGAACGAGGCCACTGGGCCCCCTGTACCCGTTGTCATGGTTAATGAGTACAGAAGATATCCCTCCGGCAGAGACCAACACTTATCTTATCTTCACTATCTAACCACTTTCACCCACTGGTCGCCACTAGATCTTACAGGTTGAATGTTAGGCAAGGTTGCTAATGTTTAATTTCCTTTCTTTCCAATGAACACAATTTTTCCTATTTACAATTTAATCACATAAATGGTATGTGAATTACAGAACAGGTGTAGCATTGATATTTAACTTTCACTAAGTAGAAAAGGAATGTTTGATTTGATCAAGAATGTCAAAATAAATCAATTTTGTTCAAATTGAGGCCAACCTTTTTTCAGTATTCCAAGAAAACAAAACAACAGAAAATAAATTCTCAGTCAACTAGATAAACACCTTAGAAATGTATTAATGCAGATAAAATGTTGGGATTATTGCAGTTATTTGACACTTACAATAGACATCCACAATGGAAAGAAACATCCTTATACAAACGTCCTAGAATTCCAAGAACAAATGTCCAAAAGTCCTTTTTGTTAAGTCTTCTGTACTTGTTGAGGTTGAATAAAGTTGAGAATTACTAGAAATGCATCCTCCTGTTTAGCAAGACTTCCTTGTGTGGTCCCCTTATCCTAACAAAAGCATGGAAGAACACACTCTTGGTGTCGACTAACCATAAACACACCTTTAGTTAATCATCACCCAAGGACAAAATATACAGAATTCACCGCAATGCCTACCAAGATTGTAAAAGGGAATGATCCTTATATCTGACTTGATGAAGTGTGTTTGGCCCGCCGTCCGATCTACCATTTAATAGAACGGTTGGTAAAGTTAGTGGTAGAACACCATGTATGTTCAGCCTGACACTGTTGTGACTTTCAAAGCATGAAAAGTGTTCTGCAACAAGAAATCCTCCAGTACTTATGAACTGCAAGACCAGATTGCTCAACATTTGACTGATTAGACTTTCTAGAGAAGCAAAGTCAGCTTTGAGAAAAATTATTCAGTTATCGATCAGCCATAAAACATACAGCCATAAATAAGCCATTCCATCCCATTGCAAGAGTCAGTATGTTGGAAAAACAATTCTAGTACATAAAGATATAAGCACTTGTAGAAAGAGAAGACAATGTCCAGTTTTTAGGAACATATTCATACTGAATCACTCAAGGACTCAAACTGTAATGCTCCTATCCACAGATTGCATTCATTTCAGTAACATTTGTTTTAGTGTGAAATGTTGGATAGGGCATCATAAAAAAAAAGTCCTCTCAGTTACAACCTTACACGAATATGAGAGACAGGGATAATCCTCTCTACAATCATTAACTTCAAATGAAAACACTTGGAGATAAGGGACCATCCAGGATTGTTGTAAAACTGTTGGACGGCTGGATATCTGTTCCCATCGATGCAGTAGATTATTACATGTTCTGGAAGGCAGCATCGAGGGCTTACTACATGCCAATCAAGCACATAGATTTTACAGTTGGGTTAAGTTTATTTAAGATTGTGTAAAAAAAACAAGGAGAAAGCCAACATGGCATTTGTACAATGGGACAGACAAGAAGACTGGGTATAATATGAAATATTTCAGATGACAATAAGACAGGGAGACTTGACATCTGAAAGCTACCCACTGGGCACACGTCAGTTCAACTTCTACTCTCTTAGAACCCTTTTGTAGCGTTTTTTTCTTCGTCTGTCCCCATAGGAGAACTCTTTTTGGTTCCAGGTAAAACCATTTTGGGTTCCATGTAGAACCCTCTGTGAAAAGGGTTCTACCTTGAACCAAAAGAGTTCTTCCTGGAAACAAAAAAGGTTCAGACGAATAACCCTTTTAGGTTCTAGATAGTGTCGTTTTGATTTACATTTGGTTGAGTTGTCAACTAACGTGAATTCAATGTGAAATCAACCACGTCATTGGATTTAGGTTAAAGGTTGGTTGAAATAAATACAAAATTCACATTGATTTGGTCGACATGAGGTGGAAACAACGTTGATTCAACCAGTTTTTGCCCAGTGGGTATTTCTGACTACAAGATTTACTTTAATCAGTCATGACTAGGTGTTCAGATCAGTAAGGAACTGAACATTCATTGGCTTTGAGCCTACTGCTGAGGAACACTGAACAATTTGTTCCATTTATTGTTTAATTGCCACTAGTCTTATAGTGTTTCAATTTGTTGAATGTCACGTTGCCTTTGTGCTCCCAGTCAGGCTGTGATAGCTCTACAAGGTCTATAAACACCATTCAAGCATCATGTAGACAAAGTATTCACAAGTCAATACAGGATTTACAACACTGTTTTACCAAAAAAGGCTCTGACTTTTCAGTTTCTACGTCGGCCAGCACCTGTGTCTCACTGGGACATGGCTCTGGCAGCAGTGTGGTTAAGGTTAGGTTTAAAATCAGATTTTATGACTTTGTGACTGTACCCGGTAGTGACCACTCTGCAGAGCATCCTCCAGAACAAGATTCATGATGAAAACCTGCTAAATTTGAGTCTACACCAGACTTCATAACATATCATCACAGTTCATAGAACTTTACAAACTGAACTTTATTATTTTAACTCAACTCAGTAGGCCTACTAAACTTAGGCCTAAACGTATTGCACGCGCTCAATGAACAGCTGAAGAAGCAGACACGCACAGCACACATGGAGCGCTCCAAATGAAAAACATTAAAGGAATTGACAGAAGACTCTAAAATGGAAATAAATCAATCTAAACATCTTGCTCAAGTGTAGCATGACTGTGGGCTCTGCAAACAACTCAGAATGAGAACGGTAGCTAACTAAAACGTAGCCTAATGAACCGAATTAACATAAGCAAACGTTCTAGATTAGGCTAACAGGAAATTACATGATGAACGGTAAATTCACTACTGTGATATATTTAGCTGGGAATTTACACAAATTTAACAAACAAAGGGCAAATAATTAACATAATGAAACAATGAATGTGCCCGAATTGGCAGGAAGCATAAAGTGCATGCATGGTAACAGGAGCATAGCTCAGGAGGAGGATGAGGCGAGGCGAGAGGGTCATGGCCAGAAGGGACCAAGCATCAGCTAACATGAACTTTATGAATTATGAAGCATTTATGTGCTTGTTTTGATTATGGAAATGCTTAAAAATTCACAAAAAGTGGCGTTAGCTGATGAAGGTGATCTCATAGAACAAAACGTATAAGATCACCTAAGCCTGTGTTTACCACAGACATTCGTTTCGGCATTTATCCAAAAACCCTCAAAACATTTATTTCCCCATAGGCTTTGACCAATGAGCCATGGCGGAGTTAGTGCCTACAAAAAGATGCCATAACTATTGCTCTCTATAGACCTCCATACAAAACAATCCCCACTTGGTCTGCTAACTGCTGAATTGTCACGTGGACAGATACGAGGATCCACTCCCGTCAAAATAGACAGATTAAGGCCTAGGGTTTCAAGCTTTGGTTGATTTCAAATGGAATCTACAAGTTAATAATAAATATGTTGGATTCACGTCTCCATCTCAACCAAAAATCAAGCTCAAAGAATAGGATTAAATCAAATCAAACTGTATTTCAAGTGCATTTAACGTTTGATTTGATTTTATTAAGTCCTATTCTTTCACTTCAATTTTTGGTTGAAATGGAGACGTGAATCCAACATATCATGTTGCTCTCGGGTGGCCCGGCGGTTGGGAGCTTGGGCCGGTGGCTGATAGTTTGCTGGTTCGGGTTCCTGTTTTTTGACCTTGTGGGAGATCTGTCGACGTCCCCTTGAGCAGGGCGTTGACCCTGGTTGCTCTGTGGGTCGCTCTGGATGGGAGTCTGTTAGATGACTGAACGTAATGTAAATGTTGAGCGGCTTCATTGCAAGTAGATTGTATGTTTTAATATTAAATAAAAAATACATAAAAATAATAATAAAATAAAAATATATACAAATAAAATATATATATAAATATACAGTATGAGTCAAAAGGTTGGTCACACCTACTCATTCAAGGGTTTTTCTTTATTTTGACTATTTTCTACATTCTAGAATAATAGTGAAGATATCAAAATTATGAAATACCACATATGGAATCATGTACTGTTGTAACCAAACAAAGTGTTAAACAAATCAAAATATATTTTTTATTTTAGATTCTTCAAAGTAGCCACCCTTTGCCTTGATGACAGCTTTGCACACTCTTGGCATTCTCTCAACCAGCTTCACCTGGAATGCTTTTCGAACAGTCTTGAAGGAATTCCCACATATTCTGAGCACTTGTTGGCTGATTTTCCTTCACTCTGCAGTCCAACTCATCCCAAACCATCTAAATTGGGTTGAGGTCGGGTGATTGTGGAGGCCAGGTCATCTGATGTCATTTGAGATTCATCTGAGATTCTTCAAAGTAGCCACCCTTTGCCTTGATGACAGCTTTGCACACTCTTGGCATTCTCTAGTTTTAGTTTTGTTGAAATGGCCTAATTGAGTAATAGTCAGTGACTGAAATAACAAGAGAAAAACTGCTGACGCACAACCAAATTTCGAAATTGCACCTGGTGTATTCTACTATTCTAACTCTCAACAGTAAGTTGAGACCCCGACTGAGCACCAATTTTTTTATTTGAATTAATCCTCCTACAAAAATGATGCTCTTCTGTATATATATATTTTTTTTGGGGGGGGGGGATTGATTTGAGGGCTTGTCCATCCCTGGCCTACATGGAATCCTGTATCACTTTGTTATAGAGCTCATCAGAGTTTTATAGACAATATTTCAGGCTACACATATTTATGGCACTGTATGAACTTTGACCATATTTGAGAACATATGATAGTTGTAGATTGTTATTTTTAAAACACACTTTTTCTAACCAACTGAAAGTGTAACAAAACAACAAATGTAGGCCTATGTCCAGAAATAACCCCTATCCCCTAGGCACCAGAACAAATCAGTTGGACGGGCATTTGATTTCCATAGTGGGACATGTTTTATCACGCAAGTGCGAGCACAATTATTTTAAATGGGTTTTATAGTAAGCAATTTCAACCAAATTTTACTTGGCTCATCGTGCTCTAGCGACTTATTGTGAAGGGCCGGGCACCTGCAGGCTGACCTCGGTCATCAGTTGAACGGTGTTTCCTCCGACACATCAGTGCTGCTGGCTTCCGGGTTAAGCGGGCGGGTGTTAAGAAGTGCGGTTTGGCGGGTCATGTTTCGGGAGACGCATGACTTGACCTTAGCCTCCTGGGCCCGCTGGGGAGTTGCAGTGTTGAGACAATATCGACATTCTGGAGAAAAAGGGGGTATAAAAAAAAAGAACATTTACATTTGAGTCATTTAGCAGACACTCTTACCTAGGAGTTGGGTTTGGAGTTGTTTCTGGACCGGGCCAATCGGACTTCACCACTTCGTTTTCTATTGTGCTAACCAGTGAGATTGCCACATACTGCAGTACAGGACGTGACTGCTAAAACAAAGCTTATTATGAGGTTATTACAGGTTAACCCCTCACCCCACACATTACTGTACTAGTAATGGAAGTTCGTAGTTACGGAGGGTGCCTGTTACATAAATATTTTTTAAATAGCCTTTTGTGAACTAACTTGACTTTTTCCCCCCTAACCATCTCTGACTTTGCTGATATCTACTTTATTGAGGAAAATTGTACTTACTATGAGTGTGATATGTAGTTGTCCCACCTAGCTATCTTAAGATGAATGCACTAACTGTAAGTCACTCTGGATAAGAACGTCTGCTAAATGACTAAAATGTAATTGCAAATGTATTTATGTATGTCAACCTGATAATGGGCCTGGAGACTCCTGCTTCCACTCGGTCAGAGATGGGAGATAATGGTCCAGTAGGATCAAGGTGGATTAGAATGCCTGTATAAAGACCATCAGGCAGCATCATCAGGCCTGCAGGTGTCCAGCTCTACCAGGTGAGTCAGCAGAGCTGATCTGACAGGAACACTGGTTCAGCTTCTTTTGTCCAGCTATTGGTGCAGCCTTGCTGAAGGACTGACTTTTGTTTTATTTAAATGGCTTATCATATGTACAAACATCATTTTTTTTTATAGATTTACTAAGTATATAAATATATATTCGTTCATATTTCCAACTATAAAACTATAGATTTGTTCATATTTTCTTCTTGCCATTGACTTTAATTCCATGCAGGTTCTTGATTGTATGACAGAAAGTTGTGGCTGCTTGCTAAATGAAATCGTCTGTGGCCATGTGGGGTCTCCTTTGCCTGCTGTTCAGCCAAGCTGTCCCCATGTGTGTGCTCACGGACTACACTCTGTATGAGGAGAGACGTGAATGTGACTTCTGCGTGGCCATCAATACTACCATTTGCATGGGTTTCTGCTACTCAAGGGTAAGCAGGCTACAAGCTGAACCTGACAATCTAAGTTTTCAACAAAAAACAATCTGTAAAATTCACTCAGTTTAAAACGTTTATCCTCCCACAAAAACATATTTTGTTTTCCCTTTATTTGATCAGCATTGAGATTTAGCATACTCTTTTACAAGACAGACCTGGCCATAATTGCAGGACACTAGTAGTTTCAACATACCATGTATGAATTATATATCCTGTCACATGTTGTGCATTGGAGAAGAGATTATAAAATATATGTATTGAAACTTGAACTATGTAAAATTCCACTTGGCAGGCTGACCGTGAGGCATATTTGATCTACATCGCATGCATTTAATGTATATATGATTAGCATGTGTGTCTGTGTGTGTGATAATCAGGACAGTAATATAAAGGAGCTGGCCGGACCACGATTCCTGGTCCAGAGAGGCTGTACCTATGACCAGGTGGAGTACCGTACAGTGATACTGCCTGGTTGCCCGCTCCATGCCAACCCTCTCTACACCTACCCCGTAGCCCTCAGCTGCCACTGTGGCACCTGCAACACAGACAGTGATGAGTGTGCCCACAAGGCCAGCAGTGGTGACGGACCCAGGTGTACCAAGCCACTCAGACACATCTACCCATACCCTGAACAACTACATCCACCCCAACTAAATTCTCTCCCTTCCGTGGATACAGATATAGGATCTTAATTTGAGACAGTTTTCTACAGCGGGAAAATAATCCTGCAGCAACAGGAAATGCTAATTATTATATGGATTATAGCTAATGGTCATTTTTCGTAGGGTTGATACATTTTTCGTTAGGGTAAATCAAGCCTGACATTTTAAAATGGAAATTACAAACTTTAGAAGCCTTTTTGCTGAGCAGGAAAATTCTCAGCAACAAAAGAGTGATCAAATTATTATTTTAATCGAACGGGTGGCAACCCTAAGTCTAAATATTGCTGATACATTGCACAACCTTCAATGTTATGTCATAATTATGTAAAATTCAGGCAAATTAATTACGGTCTTTGTTAGGAAGAAATGGTCTTCAGTTTCGCAACGTGCCAGGCGACCCAAACTGCTGCATATACCCTGACTGCTTACACTGAACGCAAGAGAAGTGACACAATTTCAGGCACCGCATTGATTATATGCAACGCAGGACAAGCTAGTTAAACTAGTAATATCATCAACCATGTGTAGTTAACTAGTGATTATGTTAAGATTGATTGTTTATAAGATAAGTTTAATGCTAGCTAGCAACTTACCATGGCTCCTTGCTGCCTGCACTCGCGTAACAGGTGGTCAGCCTGCCACGCAGTCTCCTCGTGGATTGCAATATAATTGGCCATAATCGGCATCCAAAAATGCAGATTACCGATTGTTATGAAAACTTGAAATCGGCCCTAATTAATCGGCCATTCCGATTAATCAGTCGACCTCTAATGTATAGTGTCTGTTTTGTTTGGTATCTGGATGTGCTTTTTAGTTTACTGTTTTACTTACAATGGAGGCTGACCCTGGTATTTGTGTCTGCTTCCTGGGTTTGTCCTTCTCTGTCTGTCCTGCCCATTGACTCACTGAGCTATTTTGTTTACGGTGAACCAATACCATGAATGTAACTAGATTAAAGCTGAAGTCCGTAAATAGTTGTTGGTAATCTTAATCACATCCTGTGTAGGAACACAGCTTGCTGTCACACTCAACACACAACACAGACTGCAACAACATAGTGACTAACAAGACCTTGGCAATGACTCCCTGACTTTCACTCAGTTGTCTTGATAATCTGATTGTAAATCATTTCTGTGCGAAATAATCAGAGATATTAGCCTCTTCACTATTAAATAAAAAAACATTCTAAATTCTAAAAAGATTTAGTCGTTTTGTCTAAAAATGAACACAAAATAGTATAATGAATTACTGTTTGATTTCACCAAGTGCACTCGATGAACAGACATTACTAACACACACCATTGAATGGGATTTCATACATTGTGGCATTCCTATTCAAAGTGCACCTGGTTATAACTTTAGTCTCGTGGGAGTGTATCACAGGCGGCATGCGTGGTCGGAAATGCACAAAGGACGTTTGGGGAGACAGCTGGTGGTCTATATATAAGTCACCAGCTCAGAGGGGGACATGTTATGCGCCTGTCATTTGGACTCCCTTCTATCTCAATCAATGCTTAATCTGATATTATGAATTTTCCATACCTTATGTTGTAATCCAGTCTTTGTCAATGTGACAAGGGTCATGACATGATTATGACTCACAGAGGGAAACCACAGGGCAGGGAGAGAGGTAAGGATACATAGATAGAAATGCTGAGCGATTCGTGGTTTTGAGGTTGGTTCGGTTTGATTATCAAAAAAATGTATTGAGGTCTTCAATTTCTGTTTTGATAAAACGTGTTTTACATTAAATGCATTGTGCATTATGTGGGTTGAATGCTAACACAGAATAAAACAATTAATATAAGTCCCATGATTTATTCACATTACTTTACTTTAATCAAATGTATTTATTCATAAGTGCATCGAGGACGTCATCCCCACAGTGACTGTACGTACATACCCCAACCAAAAGCCATTGATTACAGGCAACATTCACACTGAGCTAAAGGGTAGAGCTGCCGCTTTCAAGGTGCGGGATTCTAACCCGGAAGCTTACAAGAAATCCTGCTATGCCCTGCGACAAACCATCGAACAGGCAAAGCGTCAATACAGGGCTAAGATTGAATCATACCACACCGTCTCCAACGCTCGTCTTATGTAGCAGGGCTTGCAAACTATTACAGACTACAAAGGGAAGCACAGCCGCGAGCTGCCCAGTGACACGAGCCTACCAGACGAGCTAAATCACTTCTATGCTCGCTTCGAGGCAAGCAACACTGAGACATGCATGAGAGCATCAGCTGTTCCAGACGACTGTGTGATCACACTCTCCGTAGCCGACGTGAGTAAGACCTTTAAACATACACAAGGCTGCGGGGCCAGACGGATTACCAGGACGTGTGCTCCGGGCATGTGCTGACCAACTGGCAGGTGTCTTCACTGACATTTTCAACATGTCCCTGATTGAGTCTGTAATACCAACATGCTTCAAGCAGACCACCATAGTCCCTGTGCCCAAGAACACAAAGGCAACCTGCCTAAATGACTACAGACCCGTAGCACTCACGTCCGTAGCCATGAAGTGCTTTGAAAGGTTGGTAATGGCTCACATCAACACCATTATCCCAGAAACCCTAGACCCACTCCAATTTGCATACCGCCCAAACAGATCTACAGATCTCTATTGCACTCCACACTGCCCTTTCCCACCTGGACAAAAGGAACACTTATGTGAGAATGCTATTCATTGACTACAGCTCAGCATTCAACACCATAGTACCCTCAAAGCTCATCACTAAGCTAAGGATCCTGGGACTAAACACCTCCCTCTGCAACTGGATCCTGGACTTCCTGACGGGCCACCCCCAGGTGGTGAAGGTAGCTAGCAACACATCTGCCACGCTGATCCTCAACACTGGAGCTCCCCAGGGATGCGTGCTCAGTTCCCTCCTGTACTCCTTGTTCACCCACGACTGCATGGCCAGGCACGACTCCAACACCATCATTAAGTTTGCAGACGATCAGGTAGGCCTGACGATCAGGTAGGCCTGATCACCAACGACGAGACAGCCTATAGGGAGGAGACCTGGCCGGGTGGTGCCAGAATAACAACCTCTCCCTCAACATAACCAAGACTAAGGAGATGATTGTGGACTACAGGAAAAGGAGGACCGAGCACGCCCCCATTCTCATCGACGGGGCTGTAGTGGATCAGGCTGAGAGCTTCAAGTTCCTTGGTGTCCACATCAACAACAAGCTAGAATGGTCCAAACACACCAAGACAGTCGTGAAGAGGGCACGACAAAGCCTATTCCCCCTCAGGAAACTAAAAGGATTTGGCATGGGTCCTGAGATCCTCAAAAGGTTCTACAGCTGCAACATCGAGAGCATCCTGACTGGTTGCATCACTGCCTGGTACGGCAATTGCTCGGCCTCTCACCGCACGGCACTATAGAGGGTAGTGCGCTACGGCCCAGTACATCACTGGGGCTAAGCTGCCTGCCATCCAGGACCTCTACACCAGGCGGTGTCAGAGGAAGGCCCTAAAAATTGTCAAAGACCCCAGCCACCCCAGTCATAAACTGTTCTCTCTACTACCGCATGGCAAGCGGCACCGGAGTGCCAAGTCTAGGACAAAAAGGCTTCTCAACAGTTTTTACCCCCAAGCCATAAGACTCCTGAACAGGTAATCAAATGGCTACCCGGACTTTTTGCATTGTGTGCCACCCCCAACCCCTCTTTTTACACTGCTGCTACTCTCTGTTTATCATATATGCATAGTCACTTTAACTATACATTCATTTACATACTACCTCAATTGGGCCGACCAACCAGTGCTCCCGCACACTGGCTAACCGGGCTATCTATCTGCATTGTGTCCCGCCACCCACAACCCGCCAACCCCTTTTTTACGCTACTGCTACTCTCTGTTCATCATATATGAATAGTCACTTTAACTATAGCTACATGTACATACTACCTCGCTACTTTCATAGCCTCACTACTGTATATAGCCTCGCTACTGTATATAGCCTCACTACTGTATATAGCCTCGCTACTGTATATAGCCTGTCATTTTATTGTTGTTTTATTTCTTTACTTACCTATTGTTCACCTAATACCTTTTTTTGCACTATTGGTTAGAGCCTGTAAGTAAGCATTTCACTGTAAGGTCTACACCTGTTGTATTCGGCGCACGTGACAAATAAACTTTGATTTGATAAAATATTTTAGTTGTGTATATTACATTTGTTTTATTTGATGACTTTATTATTTCATTCAAAGTCATCATCTCATCTCTATAGAGCTGCTGCCTATGCTGTCTGACAAAATCCCTATTTTGTAGTTCTTCAAAGTAAATAAGGCATACTTTTAAGACTGCCGAATACCAACTATCAATCACTTAGATCATGAATTATCAGGTAGAGAGATACCTTGTGAAGCAACAGCTGGTCTCTATTTCAGGGGTTCTTAAACTTTTTCAGCCTGGGACCCAAATGGGAAATTCTGTGTTTTCCTGGGACCCAAGCTTATAAAAACATGCAACCATATGTAAATATGGTAAATGTGTACATTACATTGTCCTAATGCCTAAAACAAATGCAATACAGACAAAAACGAATAACAATGAAATGAAATAACCATATAAATAGCTATCCATGTGTATTGTTCCCCATTAAAAACACTATTACATATCTGTCTAGGTTGGAACTGTTGCTGTTAAAATACAAGACATCACTTTCATACTGAACTGGAATAAACAACAATAATTTATACAGTAAGATGTACAGTAGGCCTGATCATTTTTAATCTGTACTGTTACTTAGGGTTGCAGTTTCAGTAGCTAGCTAGCTATTAGCTTTGTACTATGTTTTTCTTTAAGAGGAACTCACATCGACTACTATGAGAGATAGTAAGCTGTTAATAAAATGACAACAATGCCTTGCTGGCTGATTTACTCTGCCACTGTCGAAGCACTGTTTTCTGGAGCATTCTGCCCTGTTCTGAAAAAAGTCCCTGGGTTTACCGTCATGCTGTGGATGTTTGGTCAGAACGTGTCGTTTTCTTTTGTTCGTTTTGAGAGACTCATTACTAAACACTTCCCCTCACAAAACACATTGTGGGCGCTCCTCGTTATTTCTAAAAGTTTGCATGAAACCAAGAGAGAGAAACGTATTGCTGTATTTGCATTTCATGACGATTGAGTTCAGTCAGAACTTGTGAGCTTGAGTCAATTCGATGACAGCGTTGAGTGAGTGACAGCGAGTGGGAATGACAAGTCAGTAGCCGACAGCGCTTCATCTGCTGCTGAACGACAGTGTCGCAGAGTGATCTTCAAGAAAACTGCCGGAAAAAGATCAGGTAAACCACGAGGCACACGCACGTCTTCCTCCCACTCGCGCATCTGCCAAACTGAGCAGAGAGCGCACTGAACAGAGAGCGCAGTTGCACTTGGCCAAATCAATTCTAGTAATTCATGAAATAATTATACATTTACTCTGACACGTCGCGACCCACCATTAACAGGTCCGCGACATGAGGAACTGTGCAATGTGCGCATTGACCTCACAGAACAAAAAAAAAACGAAATGGAATTCAAATAATTTAATGGACGTCGACCAACTAGTTGTTTAAAAACCTAAATTAACCGAAATGTTGGTTAATCGCTCAGAACTAATAGATGGAAAATGACCATAGATATTCAATGTCAGATAGCATTCATCAGAAATGATTTCAACATCACAAAATTGCGTATTGAGCATAGTTCACTCGGCACCCTAATATGCATTATTGTTATATTGTCCCCCCACCTTAAAACGTCCTTGTCAATACTACATAACTAGAATTGATTTAATCAGATTGGACAGTGATTATAAGTGTGTTGCTTTTCCATTTGTATTAAATGCAATTGGTTTAAAATGAATAATATACTGTTGGCCTGAATTTACTCACTAATCACATGACAATGGTGTCAATTGTCCAGCTGACATACCAGATCAAGCTGTGTTTTGAAGAGAAAAGCCCTGATACCCTAATGAATAAAGCAATCATCCAAACAGAATTTGACCCCTCAGCATTCTTTTAGACAGAATTGAATTAGCTACTGTATGTAGGGCACATGCCGTTCACAGTTCCATTCAAACAAATCTGTGTAGTTTTGTTTTTGTTGTGCTCCCCTTTTCGAAATGGTAGGAAACCAATCACAACAGAGGATTACTTGTCTGAACATGAGGGGCCATATCACCAACATTAAGTTCAATGACTCTGTGGTGGAAATTATTTCCAACTAACCATTTGTCCAACGAACCATGGCAGTTAGTTAGTGCCTACAAAAGGACACCATTACTATTTCTCTCTATTGGGTTCCTTGATAAAAATGGAGCAACGTTTGAATGCCACAGGATATCTGAACATCATTGCCAATCAGGTGCATCCCTTCATGGCAGCAAATCAAATCAAATTTTATTGGTCACATACACATGGTTAGAAGATGTTATTGCGAGTGTAGCGAAATGCTTGTGCTTCTAGTTCAGACAGTGCAGCAATATCTAACAAGTAATCTAACAATTCCACAACACACACATCTAAGTAAAGGAATGGAATAAGAATATATACATATAAATATATGGCTGAGCAATGACCGAGCGGCATAGGCAAGATGCAATAGATGGTATAAAATACAGTTTATACATATGAGATGAATAAAGTGGCATTATTAAAGTGACTAGTGATCCATTTATTAACTTGGCCAATGATTTCAAGTCTGTATGTTGGCAGCAGCCTTACTGTGTTAGTGATGGCTGTTTAACAGTCTGATGGCCTTGAGATAGAAGCTATTTTTCAGTCACTCGGTCCCAGCTTTCCTGAGGTTGAAGCCGCGCTGTTGCACCTTCTTCACCACACTGTCTGTGTGGGTGGACCATTTCAGTTTGTCCGTGATGTGTACGCCGAGGAACTTAAAACTTTCCACCTTTTCCACTGCTGTCCCGTCAATGTGGATAGGGGGATGCTCCCTCTGCTGTTTCCTGAAGTCCACGATCATCTCCTTTGTTTTGTGAACGTTTAGTGAGAGGTTGTTTTCCTGACACCACACTCCGAGTGTCCTCACCTCCTCCCTATAGGCTGTCTCGTCGGTGTTGGTAATCAAGCCTACTACTGTTGTGTCGTCTGCAAACTTGATGATTGAGTTGGAGGCGTGCGTGGCCATGTAGTCATGGGTGAACAGGGAGTACAGGAGGGGGCTGAGCACACACCCTTGTGGGACACCCAGTATTGAGGATCAGCGAAGTGGAGATGTTGTTTCCTATCTTCACCACCTGGGGGCGGCCCATCAGGAAGTCCAGGACCCAATTGCACAGGGCGGGGTTGAGACCCAGTGCCTCAAACTTAATGAATAGCTTGGAGGGTACTATGGTGTTGAATGCTGAGCTGTAGTCAATGAACAGCATTCTTACATAGGTATTCCTCTTGTCTAGGTGGCAGTGTGCAGTGTGATGGCGATTGCATCATCTGTGGACCTATTGGGGCGGTAAGCAAATTGGAGTGGGTCTAGGGTATCAGGTAGGGTGGAGGTGATATGATCCTTGACTAGTCTCTCAAAGCACATCATGATGACAGAAGTGAGTGCTACGGGGCGATAGTCATTTAGTTCAGTTACCTTTGCCTTCTTGGGTACAGGAACAATGGTGGCCATCTTGAAGCATGTGGGGACAGCAGACTGGCACAGGGAGAGATTTAATATGTCCGTAAACACACCAGCCAGCTGGTCTGCGCATGCTCTGAATGCTGCCATCTGTCCACGGTTTCTGGTTAGGGTAGGTTTTAATAGTCACAGTGGGTACATCTCCTACACACTTCCGTATAAACTCACTCACAGAATCAGCGTATAAATCAATATTATTCTCTGAGGCTACCCGGAACATGTCCCAGTCCGTGTGTTCAAAACAATCTTGAAGTGTGGATTCCGATTGGCCAGACCAGCTTTGAATACTCCTTGTCACGGGTACATCCTGATTGAGGTTCTGCCTATAGGAAGGGAGGAGCAAAATGGAGTCGTGGTCAGATTTGCCGAAGGGAGGGTGGGGGAGGGCCTTGTTTGCATCACGGAAGTTAGAGTAGCAGTGATCCAGTTTTGCCAGCACGAGTGCTACAATTAATATGCTGATAGAATTTAGGTAGCCTTCTTCTCAAATTTGCTTTGTTAAAATCCCCAGCTACAATAAATTCAGCCTCAAGATATATGGTTTCCAGTTTACATAAAGTCCAGTGAAGTTCCTTGAGGGCTGTCGTGGTATCGGCTTGAGGGGGGATATACACGGCTGTGACAATAACCGACAAGAATTCTCTTGGGAGATAATACGGTCGGCATTTGATTGTGAGGAATTCTAAGTAAGGTGAACAAAAGGACTTGAGTTCCTGTATGTTGTTACAATTACATCATGAGTCATTAATAATGAAACATACACCCCCACCCACAAAGAATCCTCTGTATCCATCTGCAAATATATTTTTTTTCAGCAGGATTATGCTCCATGCTACAAGGCTAGGATTATCCAGGAATGGTTTCACAAACATGACAGTGAATTCAGCTTACTGCAGTGGCCTGCCCAGTCATCAGATCTCAATCCAATTGAGCATCTTTGGGGTGAGATGGAACGAGCTATTTGGAGTAGAGATCCACTACCAGCCAACTTGACACAACTGTGGGAAGCATTGGAGTCAACATGGGGCAGCAGCCCTGTGGAACACTTTCGACACCATGTAGAGTCCATGCCCAGACAAATTGAGGCTGTTCTGAGGGCAAAAATAGGTACAACTCAATATTAGGAAGGTGTTCTTAATGTTTTCTACACTCAGTGTATATGCCATTTAGCAGCCATTTTTGTCCAAAGCGAGTCATGACTTACAGTAGTGTGTGCATTCATATGACATAACATCATGTTTTTATTGTGGAGAAAGAAACAACAAAACATTTTCGAACATGTTTGACATCTCATTGGTTTAAAACAACATATTACATTTTTATTTACCTCTATATAACTAGGCAAGTCAGTTAAGAACAAATTCTTATTTACAATGATGGCCTACCCCGGCCAAACACTAACCAGGACGACACTGGGCCAATTGTGCGCCGCCCTATGGGACTCCCAATCACAGCCGGTTGTGATACAGCCCAGGATCGAACCAGGGTCTGTAATGACACCTCTAGCATTGAGATGCAGTGCCTTAGACTGCTGCGCCACTCAGAGCCCCCAAATATGACTGAAACCCATGACTGATTGTTTAGATATGTTAATAATGTATACACCTGTAACCTTGATGGGATGTTCATGTGACTTACCTGAGATTCATTCCATATATGGATTTCAGAGAACATGCAAAGAATCTCACTTACAGCAGTGATGCTAACTAAAAGATTTGATTCAATATTTATGTTTTAAAGATTGTGATGTTGTTTTGTGATTTAAGGACGGTGTTATGACTGTTTTAAAAAGAAAAAGCATTAGTAATTGAACAACACCTATCTATTATAACATCCCTTACTTACCCTGCTCCGCAATAAACCAGCTCGTCTTTGACCCTTGACCCTTGACCCTGTGTGTTGGCTCCTGTACTGTGCTGGCTAATGATCGGAAGATAAAGTAATGAACAGTTAAGCATAATTGTCTGTGTTTGCTTTCCCATGTTAAGGATTATACATTGACATTATGTTTGGGATTATAGCACTGCAAACATCCAACTCTTTGTAACTGTTTTATTTGGCACAAGGACTTTTAGATAATTCAAGTCCCATTCACTCTCATTCACTCAGTTATGGTTAGCATTATTTTGGATAGCTTGATGTAAACCATTTAATGTAATCCCCCTTTCATGCTTTTGTAAAAAAAAAATGCAGTGCAGTTCAATTTCAATGATCCTGTCCTAGTTTGTGTGTAGGCCTATTGAAAAGCAGTTGAAAAGTCTACCCATAGTAATGAATAAGATAAGGATCTCTGTGATCCTACCCATCTAATATATTTGACTCCTCATGCCATGTAGGATTTGATCAGATGGCCTTTGTCTATACTAATAACAATACTATACCAATAACACACTAAGTTTAAAGTTTTATTAGTCCTATCTTATGTGGAGAAAGTTTGTGCTATGTCCAATCATAGGCCTATACCCAGTGGTGTAAAGTACTTAAGTAAAAATACTCTGTATTTTAGGGGGGTATCTGTACTTTACAATTTTTTTTGACAACTTTTACTTTTACTCCTCTACATTCCTCAAGAAAATAATGTAGTTTAAAAAAAAAAAAAGCTTAGCATGACAGGAAAATGGTCCAATTCATACATTTATCAAGAGAATATCTCTGGTCATCCCTACTGACTCACAGACTCACTAAAGATACATGCTTCATTTGGAAATTATGTCTGAGTGTTGGAGTGTGCCTCTGGCTATCGCTGAATTTAAAAAACAAGACAATTGCACCTTCTGGTTTGCTTAATTTGAAATAATTGATACTTCTACTTTTGATACTTAAGTATATTTTAGCAATTACATGTACTTTTTATACTTAAGTATATGTAAAACCAAACACCTTTAGACTTTTACTCAAGTAGTTTTCTTTCTGGGTGACTTTCACTTTTACTTGAGTCATTTTCTATTAAGGTCTCTTTACATTTACTTAAGTATGACAATTGGGTACTTTTTTCATCACTGCCTATACCGAAGATACTTTTAACTAACCCTCTGTGTATATACTCTGGCTCTGGGTAGATGTAAGTAGGAACTGATCTAGGATGAAGAATCTTGTTGATGTTACAATCTCCAAATCTTCACGAAAATTCAAAACTGACCTTAGATCAGCATCCAGGGGCAACTTCAGCCTTTAATCCCCGCCTCTTCTTACAATTTCAATTTCAATTTAAGGGGCGTTATTGGCATGGTAAACATATGTTTACATTGCCAAAGCAAATTAAATAGATAATAAACAAAAGTGAAATAAACAATAACAAATGTACAGTAAACATTACACTCACAAAAGTTCCATACGAATAATGACATTTCAAATGTCATATTAGGTCTATATAAAATGTTGTAAGTACAAAATAAATAAACATAGGTTGTATTTACAACTAACGAAATAAAAGGACAAATGAACCGTCAATATGTAAATTTGAAAACCACGATTGGATAAATTTGAACTCTCGTTTCGAAGAGTTGGCCCCTCCTTCACATTTAATGAACTAATGGAATTTTCCAGTATGTCATTCAGCAAGTTTCACAACTAGTGACAATACAGATTATACTTTTACGTACTAGAACGACTTATATCATCTGACATTTATTTCAGGTGAGTGTCTTTCGCGTAATCAAATATAACTATTAGCTAATGTATCACTGGATTGACACTTTCTATGTCATCTTTGCTCAATTTCTTATAATGCATTATTGAAAGAGGAACTGCCGCGGCTAGCTAGTTAGTTATTTTGCAAGTTAACGCTAGCTTGCTCTGAGTGCAATTAAACTACGTATTCGAATTGTAAGTATATATTTTTTTAAATATGTATATATATATAGGAACTTGATTAATAATCTTCCAGCAACGTTATATATCTACGGAAGTTACTGAATTAATGTTAGCTAGCTAGCCATTTCCGGATAAATAACGGCTAACTAGCTAGTCTTGGTAACTTAATTAGCTAAGTAAATGAGGCGCAATCGCAATGAAACATATTGTTGATGTTATTGAGTAAGATTACTTAGGGAAAATTATAATATAATAGTATTTGTTAAATCTATACTCCTTAGTTGAAACAATAACAAAGCGTTTACCCCCCCTTTCGTTAACCACTAATTTGACATTTTATGCGTTTAGCAGACACTCTAATCCAGAGCTATTTACAGTAGTAAGTGCATTCAATTTTACACTTGTTCGTACTGGTCCCCCGTGGGAATCAAACTCACAACCCTGGCGTTGCAAGGTCCATTCTCTACTAAATGATCTAGTATGGGGTGCAAAGACTGACCATACATGATATCAGCTATAGTTTTAACCATGTTTTGAGGCTATGCTGTGCAGTGTTGGTTAATATTTAAGTTATTTGCAAACATTGGAGTAAGACAAGCTTATATTTTGGGTTCTGATGGGGGAATGACAGTTGAACTGAGCTCATAAGTCATATTCTTCAAGAACCAATGGCTATGTGTGTGTGTGTGTGTGTGTGTGTGTGTGTGTGTGTGTGTGTGTGTGTGTGTGTGTGTGTGTGTGTCCAAAAATATATGTAGAAAATAAGGATTCTAGCTTGAAATAAAAGTGAAATAGCTAACTAACGTTAATTATTAAACCGGTTTGGGGTGTAGTAAAGTTACAGGTTAGACTCAAGAATCTTGTTCATGTCCTGACCAGGAATGTCTTTTAGCCTAGCAACTGAGCCAAAGATACTGGAGTTGATGCCTCAGGGCCATGCAAACTGATGCCCAAATATAGACTTCCGGTTACTGAGCATGTATTGAGCTACACGCCCAGTAGGAGGCAGTTTGTAAACCCTCGTGATCGTTTGAGGTGTGAGTGGGTGGAGATTAATTTTGCGTGTGTGTACTCACGCTCAGGACTCTGACAGGCTTGTCTATATATATATATAATCTCCCTGGCTCTTCCTCTTCAGATCTCTAGCAGCAGCTCATCAGCACTGATCTACTGACCACTACGATCGACTTACAACTAGCTAAGATATCACAGCTCCGTTCTACATCTGCTACCTATCTGATAGTTACCATGGCTCACCAGCAGCAGATCAGGTACTGTAACTGTGGCTTTCTCTCTTCTGCCTTGAGCTTCTTTCAGACTTTTTTTACTCAATATGTGTAATATCTAGAGAGTAGCTTTGTTTTTGTTCAGTGTTAGTAACCCAGGAAAATGTTTTCATAAAGGTATCCATCCTTTGTTTTATCTATTTCAAGTGCCTTGAAGGTGTGTGTGTGATGCCAATCTGAACCTAATCTCAAACGTTTTTATTTTTTCCAGCCTTCCCGCTAAACTGATCAATGGTGGTATTGCTGGCATTGTGGGGGTCACCTGTGTGTTTCCCATCGACCTTGTAAAGACCAGGTTACAGAACCAGAGGCAAGGCCAGCAGATCTACAAAAACATGTGAGTCTTTCACTCTGTCCTCCCTTTTCATGTCATGCTGTGTGGCTGCATAGCTAAATCTTGATAATTAATTTGACTGTTTTTAAAAACACAACAAAGGACATGGAATTACACTAATATAGGATGGGATATCTTGAGGTGTACTTCAGAGAATGCGGCTGCTGTTGTGAAAGCATAGACTTGTGCCTGGCTTTGAGTCCCATGTCTGTGACGACCGACTGCCGTCATTGGCCCATTCTTCCCTGTTGAGTAATCCTGAGGAATGTGTGAGGGGAGTGGAATTTTCCCTTTGCTCTATGCACCCATTCAGATGGCATCTCCACCCTAAACCCCTTGCTGTTCCTTAGTTCTGACTGTCTGTTTTAGGTCTGGTGCAGTAATTGTGTAACTGCCAATTTATGGATTGTCCGTCATGAAAAATAGTCGACAAACTACCTGATAGCAGCAAACGAAAGTAAGCCTGGTTTACATCAAACATCTTATATAAGCAGAGGCGAGGGGAGGCAAAACTAGCCAGTTCTAGAATTTTGTGGAACAGACGTCTGACTGAAGACTGGACGGCCAGGCATTAAAAAAGATTGACACTTGCGGTCGAGTCCGCTTCCGCCATAACATGGACTCTTTACAACGAGAAGAAACTTTTGTTGCTATTGTAATGGTTCTAACGGTGACTGCAGTCATTTGGCTGACAAATAACCTTCACCAAAAATTCCATTACCGTCACAGCCCTACCTACACGAGTAAAAATAGCTGTACTTTGCATGTACATATGATTTATTGAATGATGTGTCCAAACTTTTTGTCATGAAGGCAAGTATTCATTCATTGATTTACTATAGAATTCAATTTTTTATTTAACCTTTATTTTACTTGGCAAGTCAGTTATGAACAAATTCTTATTTACCATTACGGCCTACCCCGGGCCAAACCCTAACCCGGACGACGCTGGGCCAATTGTGAGGCTCCCTATGGGACTCCCACTCACGGCCGGTTGTGATACAGCCTGGAATCGAACCAGGGTTTGTAGTGACGCCTCTAGCACTGAGATGCAGTGCCTTAGACTGCTGCGCCGCTCGGGAGCCCAGAAGAAGAAGTTGTGATAAATTTCCCTCATTCTGACATGTTGTGTTTTCTCTCTTAGGATGGACTGCCTCATTAAGACTGTTCGATCAGAAGGGTACTTTGGCATGTATAGAGGTAAGAGTCATTACATTTTTTTGTCCTAGTTTTATAGTACTGGTTCTATATCTAGTCAACAGGGGGGTTATTAGTGAAATTGTGACAGATTGCAAGACAATTATTTTAAGCTCTAACTGATCTGGATTGAATTATTTGCTTAAAGTGAAAGCAGTCAAGTTGCTGTTCAAACACAATCAATGCAGTAGTTTCTCATTATTCATAGAAACACAATCAATGCAGTAGTGTCTCATTATTCATAGAAACACAATCAATGCAGTAGTTTCTCATTATTGATAGAAACTATTATATTCGGATGTGATCTCAAAAGTTGATAGATTGTCACCACATTGTACTTATGTAGTGATGTTTAAATGCATCATTAGAAATTGGCTTGTTTCTTTGTACTTGTTTATTTAGATCTGAATGAATGACAAATGGTAGATTATTCTCCAATCCTTTTAAAAGTGAATGGTCTAATTTTCAATTGATGACATGATTGATGCAATGTTCACAGTTAAATGCATTACTTTAGCTGTACTGAAACTAAATACTGTATGAAACACATTGACACATTTATGATGGGCAACATTATGTACATAGCCTAGTGTCTATTGTGGAGAGGAGGTTGGAGTTCATTTTATGGGACTCTGTTTGTGTGAGGAATGCTTTTTTAGTTTATTTTTTTGCGTCTATTTTTTTTGCATCTGTTTTTTTCATGTTACAGACCTGGGTCCACCTGGGATATTGAACGGCTAGCCGATATGGCGCAGCCACGCTGAAGGCAAATCATTTAATGGTTCTTACAACAATGCTCTATTTCAACTAGGCAAACATTTCCCATTTGTTCAATATTTTGCTCCTTCATGTTTTCATATCAGTGAACCTGTTCTTTCTGCTGTTGACTTCTTTCGCTTACTGTCTTTTCACCAACACTTGTGACCATTGCCATACAGTGCTCTTGTGAAAATATGTCGTAGTAGTGGCTAAGGTGACTTTCGTTCTCGTCTATCCATTTCCCACTGGCATATAGGCTAGCCTACGTCTTAATGTAAAGTATTCTTCCCACATTTGTTTTCTAAAGAAAAGTTGGTCTTTCTTCCAGTAGATTAGCCAAACCTTTTTTCATTTTCTCCTGGAATTTACTGTCTTCTCTGCATCCCCTTCTCTAGTGTTGTCTGATCTCTGTTCTCATTCCTGTTCTGCTTGCTTCTCATCATGTTTCTCATGTTTTAATGTAACTCATTAGGTTAACTTATGCTTGAAATAATCCCCCTCCATGATCATGCCAGAGCGGCAATCCTGTGTGCTTCTCGTCTATTTCATTTAGAAACGTGTGTATTAGATTGATAGCTAGTACTAAGCATTGCATGCTTAAATGGACCAATGGTGGCAGGGAATGTTTTTGTTTGTAACATTTTCTTGTAAAAACATTTTAATGTATGATATTTAAGGTTTGACTAATGGTAAATTGTTTTGTCTTCAGGTGCTGCTGTGAATCTGACCTTGGTCACTCCTGAGAAGGCCATCAAACTAGCCGCAAATGACTTCTTCCGCCAGCATCTTAGCAAAAATGGGTAAATTACTGTTTACATTTCGGCCAGTGAAGACTGTAGATTAAGAGTACAGATGGATAGATATATAATGAAGTGTCCAACTAGTCATTGAAGAGACCAATCCTATCCCACGCATGCTTTCTAATCTCTCTGACTCCTTGTTGCAGGAAAGACTTGACGGTGTTCAAGGAGATGTTGGCAGGTTGTGGTGCAGGCATATGCCAGGTTGTCATTACTACTCCTATGGAAATGCTTAAGATTCAACTTCAGGACGCAGGGAGGCTAGGTAAGCAAGTAATTACATGTGATTCCTACAGCAGCAAATACATTTTGTGCAAGTATATTCATGTCTTTTTGTTTTTCTTCCTCCCAGCGGCTCAGCAGAGAATGCCAGCCGTGATGTCTCCCACTAAGCTGGCTGCCACCAACACAGTGCTGAGCAGGTCCTACAATGTGGGGCCCAGTCCTGCAGCCAGGCCAGTGTCTGCTACCCAGATCGCCCGGGACCTTCTGCACACACAAGGCATCCAGGGCCTCTACAAAGGCCTCGGGGCCACCCTCATGAGGTAAGGGCTTCTTAAACATTCATGTAAAGTCAAAGGCCTGAAGTAATTTCTATTGGGGCTGCTGGGCTAGGAAAAACTGGAATAGCTTTAGAAAACAGATTTACAAACCAGTAAAATACTTATTGTCTTCTATTTCAGAGATGTTCCCTTCTCCATGGTCTACTTCCCACTGTTCGCCCACCTTAACCGTCTGGGCCAGCCCTCTCGAGATGAATCCGCTCCTTTCTACTGGGCCTTCCTCTCTGGCTGTCTGGCTGGCTCCACTGCAGCTGTGGCAGTCAATCCTTGTGATGGTGAGTCTGGAATCTGTCTCCATTTGTGACCCACTTTTATTAAGCTTTTTTTTTTTTGAATTTTTTTACTGCTCTACTTCCTGGTCTAACAAGTTCCCGCTCTTTATTTCAGTTGTAAAAACGAGATTGCAGTCTCTGAGCAAAGGGGCCAACGAAGAGAGCTACAACGGTGTGGTTGACTGCGTCAGGTACAGAGTCACTCTTTAGTCATGCAATTCCCTGACTTTTAACTCATTGCAACTTTACAACCAGTGTGATCTATAAAAATTGATTTACACACATTCTTGAAATTTAAGCAGTAATTAGTTCCTCTGTCTCCCTCCAGTAAGATCATGCGTAAGGAGGGTCCCTTTGCCTTTCTGAAGGGAGCAGGATGCAGGGCGCTGGTCATCGCTCCTCTCTTCGGCATTGCACAGGTCATGTACTTTATTGGCATCGGAGAGTTCATCCTGGACCAGTCACCTTTCAACTACTTGTCTGCATGAGACGAGACCAACACTACCTGGCTGTGCATGGGACTCTCTCACACGTCACATGAAGAAGTATCTCAGCAAAATACTGGCAGCTATATTCCATCAGTATATGGTGCAGAAAAAATGAACTACGTTAGACTGAAGTGTCTGTCAGAGCTTTGGAGCCTAGAAAAGAGAGAGAATAAAAACACATTATATAGTTCTTGACTTCCTGTATGGTCTAACAGCTGTACTGCACTTCCTCCAAATATTTTCCTGGCTCATTTAATGGGCTGTGAACAACGATTGCACTTGCAGGCGTCAGTTTGCTGAACTGCGGACCGTGAAGTGCAGCAGTGGCGCTGGCTGGGGAGTCTCCCTGGTTCCTCTCCCTCTGTGAGGGGTCACTTCAACACAACCAACAACTGAAAGCTTTTTAATCGTTTTTTGTTTTCTTTATCCGTTGTTTATCAAAAAATATTTGTGCTAATTTATTATTCTACTTTTGTTCTGTTGGTTGAATGCCGTAGTGTGGTGTGAAGATTTGTGTAGGTCACAGGAGGTTGGTGGCACCTTAATTAGGGAGGACGGGCTCGTGGTAATGGCTGGAGTGGAATAGGTGGAATGGTATCAAATACACACGTGGTTTCCATGTATTTAATGCCATTCTATTTGTTCCATTCCAGACATGAGCTGTCCTCCCCTCAGCATCCACTTGTGAAGGTATTTCATAGCATCTGTCATGTTTTTGCAGTCGTGATTTCAAGCTATCAATTAATCCGATTCAGACATTTTGAATTGTTAATTTAACTGTGGTTGATTGAGAAGGCTAATGAAACACGTTAGAATTAGATTTTTAACCTTTTTTCAAAAGAAACCTCCAACTCACATTTCACTGAGGTTTAGTTTGAGACAGAGGGACCAAGCACCTAGGGGTTATTCCACAGCTATACCTCATGTTTCGCTGCCACAGACACAACTTAGTTTATTTTTTACATTCTAAATACTTGAGATTCATTCATATTATGCATATTTATACATACATACATACAGTAAGGTTGTGAAGTGTTCTGTTATGGTCTACGTTACTTCAGGGCTATAGCCAATAGTTCAAGACTTTTAGTTTATGGCCATAATTTTGTTTCTTGTATTAATGACATGCCCCTAAATGTAATGCAAATGGTTTTGTATTTGCCTTAGCTGAGTGGATTGGCATTTCTCACTATAAGGAAGTTATACTCTGAGACTGACTGAGCCTGCCAAATAGCATCACCGACGCTATCTGCACCAGGCCATCTAACAGGAAATGACTGTTACATCATTTTATGTTGTATGTGTAATTTTGTTTTGTATGTGTTTTAGTGATGACCGGGTTGACTCAACCTGCAGTCCTGACTGTTATATCCACCGGACAGGCAGGTTTACGTTCATGCAATGTGTGGATGAAGGGCAGGTTGAATAAAGAGAACAATGTATTTAAAATCCATACATGTATACTTCTTGTGCAGGTCATCTAGTTTACATTGAGGTTTTTCGCACTTAACACGTAGCGCCGAAACGTTATGACACTATCATAACCATGTCATAATATACATATGCACATAAGTATGTGGACACCCCTTCAAATTAGTGGATTTGGCTATTTTGGCCACAGCTGTTGCTGACCAGTGTATAAAATTAACCACACAGCCATGCAATCTCCATAGACAAACATTGGCAGTAGAATGGCCTCACTGAAGAGCTCAGTGACTTTCAACGTGGCACCGTCATAGGATGCCTTCTTTCCAACAAGTCAGTTGGTCAAATGTCTGCCCTGCTAGAGCTGCCCCGGTCAACTGTAAGTGCTGTTAGTGTGAAGTGGAAACGTCTAGGAGCAACAACGGCTCAGCCGTGAAGTGGTATGCCACACAAGCGCACAGAACAGGACCGCAGAGGGCTGAAGCGCATAAAATTAATCTGTCCTCCGTTGCAACACTCACTACCAAGTTCCAAACTGCCTCCGGAGCAACGTCAGCACAATAACTGTTCGTTGGGAGCTTCATGAAATGGGTTTCCATGCCCGAGCAGGCACACATGCCTAAGATCACCATGCGCTATGCCAAGCGCCGGCTGGAGTGGTGTAAAGCTTGCCACCATTGGACTCTGGAGCAGTGGAAATGCGTTCTCTGGATTGATGAATCACACCTCACCATCTGGTTTGGCGGATGCCAGAACGCTACCTTTCCCCAATGGTGGAGGAGGAATAATGGTCTGGGGCTGTTCGGGCTAGGCCCCTTAGTTCCAGTAAAGGGAAATCTTAATGCTACTGCATACAATTACATTCTAGACGATTCTCTGCTTCCAACTTTGTGGCAACAGTTTGGCTGACTGCAAGCCAGGCCTAATCTCCCAACATCAGTGCCTGACCACACTAATGCTCTTGTTACTGAATGGAAGCAAGTCCCCGCAGCAATTTTCCAACATCTAGTGGAAAGCCTTCCCAGAAGAGTGGAGGCTGTTATAGCAGCAAAGGGGGGACCAACTCCATATTAATGCCCATAATTTTGTAATGAGATGTTCGATGAGCAGGTGTCCACATACTTTTGGTTTTGGTCATGTAGTGTATGTCATAACAGCTGACATAATATGGTGATAACACCTGTTGTGACATATATTGCGGTATTTTATGACTGGTTATGACACCTGCATAAGTGTCAAAACCCATATTTATTCAAATGTTTTTTCCCTTCCAAGAAGTTTCCTTTCGTTTGAAAGTTTGTTTCTTAAGTCCTTTGTTGTTGTAATGATATATTTACAGTCATGTTTTTTTCATCATATTTGAACTAACTTAAATAAAATATACTTTATGACACTGTCAAGAAGCAATATGACCATCATAATCCTAGAAGCCAGATAGGCCTGTCATGTGCATGCCCTTATGTCAGTCATCAGTCAAAAAGAGGCTGTCTTGTCCTGCTCCTGAAATCTGTTCCTGCGTTCATCCCAGTCATCAGAAAGAGAGCATTGGGGTAGGTGCATGTCTGACAGCAATGTGTGCCCAATTACAACAATATTTTAATATGGTCAATTTCAGAAAATGTTATGTAACATAAACATGCTGTTGACGAGTAGGCTATGGTGTAATGGAATGTTTTGCCTTGTGTGGTAGGTTTTGATACTCTTATGTAGGTGTCATAACCAGCCATAGAACAACGCAATATATGTCACAACAGGTTCAAATATATGTGTCATGACAAGTTATGTCCGCTGTTATGACATATTATGACATGGTTATTATGACCGTTTCATAATGTATTATGATGCTGGGTGTCAGGTAGTGTTAGCGGTTTTTCATAATTTTTATCTGGCATTAGTTTGTAAACCTAAGCTTTAGGGCTTACCTGTATGTTAAAACTAAATTTTTCAATAAATAATTGTTCAAGCGAAAAAAGGGAACTGTACAGCGCATTTTCTATACTTGCTGGTTAGGGTCGGGCATCAGATTTGACCGTTATCACATATAGTCGGGCGGTTGCGGATGGGTTATTATTAATTGCGGGTAAACAAACAACTGACCCCCACATCCCTAATGTTTGTCAAATACAACTAATAGCTTTCTGCTATTAACTAGGTTAAATAGTCAAATTTCTTTTAGCTTTCTCACTGGAGATCCAAAAATATTTAAATAAATAGAAAACATTACTTATTTTACATGAACCGCTACCAAATGGACATGCTGATAAAATAAAAGCATTCAATGGCTTCTTTTTTGTTTGACATTATTAGCATACATAACCTGGATCTACAACAGTGTAGCCGACTGTGTACAAACAATATTAACACCCACTAGAATTCATTCAAAATATACACTAACTCACTGGAACAGTTCACACGTGTTCTCTGAGACCTCACACAGGACAATGCAAAAAGCTTGAACATCCAGACTTGAGGTTGGACATTAACAGAATGACAGTACAGTGCTTCATAAAATGTAGCTGCCTCCTGACACAGAATATTAATGACAAAAGTTCTTGAGAATGTCGGTCAAGTTGAAATCCGCTCTTTTCCAACAAAAGGTGCAGGGTATGCTTGTAGCAGAGGAACACTTTGCTGATGGGCCAAGTAAAGGAAAACAAAATACAGTTTGTTAAAGTAGAACATGCAGCTGTGGTAGGAATAGGTTGCTTGGGCTTGTCTATACAAAGATATACATTTGAGACATTTAGTGAGTAATGAAATGTATGATGCATACAGTAGGCGCAAGTCCCAACAACAGTTATGTACAACTCAAGGACTGAAGTTAAGATTACAGACCTAAATACAACTTTACAAGCAGACAATGGACGACTACAGTAGCTCTGTACACAAAATGAACCCTTAAACTGAGGTTACAAGACATTGAATAAATAACGTTAAAAACAGCACACAAAGGAGATTGTTTACAGCAATGCTCCTCAGCCATCACATTCCTGCGTCAAAGAGGAAGACGTTACATGAACATGGAAAGCTAGCAGTGTTAGAGGATGCGAAAAATGGGGAATGTCTCAGAGTAGTGCCAAATGCTGAGCCACGTTGTGCTTGGAGAGGAGGAGTGCAGTGAGAGGCCAGTTATTCAGGTCACAGCGATGCCAGAGGAGAGAGAGGGGGTCTGGTCTAACTGCCTCTGTCCAGGGGACGGGGAAATCCCTGTGAACATTTGAGTGTGTGATATCACACCCGCACCACTAAATTGACCCCTGACTTGAACGTTTGTGTTAAAAAAGGCTCCCCTGTCCTCCATCCCAGATGTGATGTGCCCTCCTTGTTCAGGCATTGTGATTATGAGTCGGTATTAAGCCTGCAGGGTGGGAGGGGTAAAGCTGGAGCTACTGGGTCTTTCTAGATCACCTCCCTGTTTTTCCGAATTGCACAGCAGAGGACCATACTAAAGATCATACCAATGACCTGAGGAAAGAACAAAAAGCTATTTTAGTAGGCTATAAGCTTGTAATACAGTTTTATGCAGATTTCTTGTAACATTTTGTAAATAATTATATAATGAGTTACCATTTGTAATGTAATTTGTGCCCGAGTGTCAGTAAGATTCTTACCATTACTCCTGCAACACCAATCCCCACATATCCGATAATGTAGAGCTTTTCATTGAAAAAGTCCATTATTGCATTCAGACAGTTCTGGAAACACACATAGTATAATGTCACTTACAATACCTTTATTCACTTTTTCTTAATAAGAGAACATTAGGGTATATCCATTAGCCTCTATAGAGCACACATTATCTCTGAAACCCATGATCTAAGCACAGCTATAGGTACTACTGTACTATAACTAGCCTATAAAACTAGATATTAATAATCTACTGTGAAATTAGGTAAAATAGATAACAGCCAGCCTAAAGTAATGGCTATCAGACAGTATAGGAGACAAGAAGTGGAACTACGGTAAAACAATGTTGTTTTCAATTGTTTTATATTGCCACCTAGAGGAATGTATCATACTGCAGCAGGAGAGCACAAAGAAGAGTTGTTTGTACCTTTAGGTCTTCATCACCATCAAGACACAGAGACGGGTTAGTCATGGAGTCCCCACAGCAATTCAGCTACAAATGGAAATAAAACAGAATATAACAAATAAATATAGCAAATCAAGACATAGAAATGGACAACATTGACAATGTGACATGATCAAGAAGTTCTTAATGAGAGCATAAAGAAAACAGTAGTTTAACTCACAACAGTGTGGTAAATTGTTGCTATTGCGGTGCGGTTGGAATTTTCAGAACCTTCTGAAATAGATTCACTATAGAACTTTTGAACATCTTCAATGATCTAAAACATAGATTAAGGATTAATTAAAATGAGTCAGAGATTGCAGTATCAATAAATTGTCTTTCATTCAAGTTTAATATCAGAACATTGATTGTAGTGGATATACCTTGTCTTTGCTCATGAATCCAAACACACCAGCAGCAACCTCTGCACCAACGATTACAAGAAGGCAGGCAAAGAACTGAAAAACAGAGAGGGCAGTGACATATTTAACCAATAAGGCCTGAGGGGGTGTGGTATATTGCCAATATACCACAGCTAAGGGCTGTTCTAATGCACAACGCAATGCGGAGTTGGCCATATACCACAAACCCCAGACGTGCCTTATTGCTATTATAAACTGGTTTCCAACATAACTAAAGCAGTAGAAAGAAATGTTGTCATACCCATGGTATACGGTCTGATATACCACAGCAGTCAGCCAATCCGCATTCAGGGCTCGACCAAACCAGTTCATTTCAATGCATAGCCTACCATACAGTATCCTGTACATATGGCCAGGAGTTTTCCCAGAACAGGACATATGGTCAGTAAAAACTAAGGGCCTGCTAACAGTATACTCATAAGAGATCCTCAAAAGGTTCTACAGTTGCAACATCGAGAGCATCCTGACTGGTTGCATCACTGCCTGGTACGGCAATTGCTCCGCCTCTGACCGCAAGGCACTACAGAGGGAAGTGTGTACGGCCCAGTACATCACTGGGGCTAAGGAAGAGGAAGGCCCTAAAAATTGTCAAAGACCCCAGCCACCCCAGTCATAGACTGTTCTCTCTACTACCGCATGGCAAGCGGTACCGGAGTGCCAAGTCTAGGACAAAAAGGCTTCTCAACAGCTTTAACCCCCAAGCCATAAGACTCCTGAACAGGTAATCAAATGGCTATCCAGACTTTTTGCATTGTGCCTTGTGCCCTCCCCCCGCTGCTGCTACTTTCTGTTTATCATATATGCATAGTCACTTTAACTATACTTTCATGTACATACTACCTCAATTGGACTGACCAACCAGTGCTCCCGCACATTGGCTAACTGTGCCATATATCTGAATTGTGTCCCACCACCCGCCAACCCCTTTTTTACGCTACTGCTACTCTCTGTTCATCATATATGCATAGTCACTTTAATCATAACTACATGTACATATACTACCTCAATCAGCCTGACTAAACGGTGTCTGTATGTAGCCTCGCTACTTTTATAGCCTCGCTACTGTATATAGCCTGTCTTTTTTACTGTTGTTTTTATTTCTTTACTTACCTATTGTTCACCTAATACCTTTTTTGCACTGTTGGTTAGAGCCTGTAAGTAAGCATTTCACTATAAGGTCTACACCTGTTGTATTCGGCACACGTGACAAATAAACTTTGATTTGATTTGATTTGAGAAGCCCACTGGGCACACACTGGTGGAATCAATGTTGTTTTCACGTCAGTTCAATGGAATTACGTTGAACCAATGTGGAATAGACATTGAATTGACGTCTGTGCCCAGCAGGAGGCTTGTGTTGACTCAAGATGGTTGGGTAGAGCTTAGTTAATATTCCATTCCACGGAACAGAGACAACCTGAGGCTAGGTGCCTAAGGTAAAACTCCCACCAATTACCCACCGACGCAAGGAGGCACTGTGACTCCTTCACAGCTCCACAGCAACCAAAGAATCCCACCAGCGTCATGCCCCCACCTGCACCAATCAGTATGTACACGGCTGAGGAGAGATAGACA
>QNTS01002059.1:135669-154951 GCA_003317085.1 Hucho hucho
CCCCATACCCCTCACTACCAGCCCTGTGGTGCCCCCCCATACCTCTCACTACCAGCCCTGTGATAGGGTAGTAATGGTACACCAGGGCAGTTCCCATGCTTCGTGTTCAGGGCTTAATCAACGACACAGGCAGGAACTGCTATGGCTGCCTAATTAAACCACATGGGGGCCGTGGTGCGCCAAGGTTGTTTTCGTTGCTTAAGAACAATAGACAGGAGGTGTGGCGAAGCGGTCCGCTGTGGCCGCGCTGTGGCTGGGGGAGGAAACTGGGAACAAGAGGGCTGGCTGAGCTCAAAGCTGATCTCCTGCTTAGCAATGGAAAACTCCATGAGACAAGACAGGCGCCTTTCTTTACACAAACAAAGCTAGCGACGTTGATAAGAGAGACCTTCCCAACACATGTACAGCACTCATCCATCAATATCTGCCATATCTAAGCATTTGCACTTCTGTGCTGGCCCAGCATTGGTGGAGGTTAGCAATGGGCAATGCAAATCTTTGAGAGTTCAGTGTGCAAATCTACTGTGGCTGCTCCCCATAGGCTTGTCTCAGCTTAGACAGACAGAAGTGACAGAATGGAAAGTGAATCATCCGTAGAGAATGCTGCCACCTTGCCCCTCTATGGTATCTCTGTCTGTTCAGTCTGGTCTTGCCTCGTCGGTACAGCTGCAATAAGGCCTTTCCGTCTCATATGGTTCTTATGCAGCCCAAGATAATATGCGTCTTGTGTTGCCAAGGCAATATGATAAAAGCATGATCAATCATAGTGATTTTTTGTTGTTGCAACATCTCCACATTAAATGTGAAATTAAATGGATAAGAACACAAGGTTATGCATGTATTGTTGGCTACAACCAATACACTCGTAGAAGAAAATAAAGTGCTATCTAGAACCTAAAAGGGTTCTTCGGCTGTCTCCATAAGAGAACGCTTTTTGGTTCCAGGTAGAAGCCAAAAGGGTTCTGTTCAACCTGGAACCAAAAAGGGTGCTCCTATGGGGATAGCCGAAGAACCCTTTCGGAATCCTTTTTTCTAAGAGTGTATTACCAAACTCAGAAGTCACTATGTTGGGTAAGCAGCTCTCTTTGTGCCACATGGTTTGGATGCCCAGGCAAGCGCTGGTATGACATTTGCATTGAAAGCCAAAATGAACTTGATAGTGTTATCATAACCAGCTACATTGCATACATCATCCCAGAGCTTGGGCATCTATCCAGATCTTCTTTTACTGCATTTAACTAGGGCTGAATCAAGAAGCTGGCACCAGATGTCAATATCTTAATGTGCAATGAATGACGCAATGTTTGATGATATCATGACTTTCTGGCTGATGGGAGTGGCAGTCGCCAGGAGACTGTAGCCTCAGAGCACCCTGAGGGCAGCAGCCAACTGGGTGAAGGCATGGTGAAGAGCTGATGAAGTGAAGTCACCATTTTAGGTCACGCTCTAAATGGGAGTAACAAGAATAGGCTGCATTCTACTAATTTCCATGGTGGAGACCCATTGAGAGAGATGCTATTGTATGGAAAACTGAACTGAGGTGTACTTAATACTGAACGTTGAGAGGTCCCTAGAAACACAAGATCGAGTCTAAGAATACATATACAATATTGATTGTGCCATGACATGAGGCATTGTGTGAATGTTATTGTTTTCATTTAATTGGACGCTCAGGAAAATGCCCCTCCATGCACTCTCTTCAAAGAGCTCATGTGGGAAATATGTTTGTTGTTGCAAGAATAAACCTGTGATTATGTCCTAAAAGGGGATGATGACCCGCAGGAAATTGAGTGCTGACTCTAATAGAATAAGCCATCAAAAAGGTAAGGTTCCTGTCATAGCATATTCACTGCGTGACATAGACTGACCAGGTGAATCCAGGTAAAAGCTGATGTCACTTGTTAAATCCACTTCAATCAGTGTAGATGAAGGGGAGAAGACAGGTTAAAGAAAGATTTTTAAACCTTGAGACAATTGAGACATGGATTGTGTACACTACCGTTCAAAAGTTTGGGGTCACTTAGAAATGTCCTTGTTTTTTTAAAGAAAAGCTAATTTTTTGTCCATTAAAATAACATCAAATTGATCAGAAATACAGTGTAGACATTGTCAGCAACCATCATCAGCAACCATCATTCCTGTGTTCCAATGGCATTTTGTGTTAGCTAATCCAAGGTTCTAATTTTAAAAGGCTAATTGATCATTAGAAAACCCTTTTGTAATTATGTTAGCACAGCTGAAAACTGTTTTGTTGATTAAAGAAGCAATACAACTGGCCTTCTTTAGACTCGTTGAGTATCTGGAGCTTCAGCATTTGTGGGTTCAATTAAAGGCTCTAAATGGCCAGAAACAAAGCACTTTCTTCTGAAACTCGTCAGTCTATTCTTGTTCTGAGAAATGAAGGTTATTCTATGTGAGAAATTGCCAAGAAACTGAAGATCTCATACAATGCTGTGTACTAATCCCTTCATAGAATAGCGCAAACTGTCTCTAACCAGAATAGAAAAAGGAGTGGGAGACCCCGGTGCACAACTGAGCAAGAGGACAAGTACATTAGAGTGTCTAGTTTGAAAAACAGACGCCTCACAAGTCCTCAACTGACAACTTCATTAAATAGTACCCGCAAAACACCAGTCTCAATGTCAACAGTGAAGAGGTGACTCCGGGATGCTGGCCTCTGTCCAGTGTCTGTGTTCTTTTGCCCATCTTAATCTTTATTTTTATTGGCCAGTCTGAGACATGGCTTTTTCTTTGCAACTCTGCCTAGAAGGCCAGAGTCCACAGTGAGACCAGGAGCCATACTAAACACGAGACTGGTAACTAATTCCAATAGAACAGTTGGGAGGGTGTTCAGCTGGTCTTGGCTCCTGGTCTCACTGTGGACTGGACTCACCTATGAAGAATGTCTCAGGGGCTTCCTCTCCAGTCAGGAGCTGGACTGTCTCTGGGTCAAACCTCAGCCATAATCCCACTGCCAACACAAATGAGCCACACAGCTGGGGAGCAGAAAACGAGAGATCAAGCATAAACATACACCAATATTCACTGCATAATATTTAGTGGTAATAAATAAATACATGTATTCATTAATCATCAACATTGTTATACAGATATTCACTGTATAACAATGCAACACATTGACAATCAATTAACCCATTCTGCACAATATTGTATACATTCTTTGTTTTTATGTCATCATGAACCTTAACCTTTATTAAAGCATGATGTTGCATACTATAGATGAGATACCGACTGACTGGTGTCTATTAATAATAACTTTGTCTAGAGTTGACCTTGAGAACAGATCAGGACACTGCACAGCACTGATCCCCATGAGAGCCTTACCAGATACAAGGTGGTATTCCATCCATGTGCTGCCTGGCCTTACATAGAGGCTGAGCAGATACTCTTGGGCAGACTCTTCAATAAAACATTTTACTCGTAAAAAAAACAACTGTCAAAAATGGTTTCTTTAAAAGAAACAGCCAGTATGAAAATAATTGACTTCACAACTAACCATAGTGTGTCCTCTGTGTCCTATTAAAAATCCATACACCATAAACAGTTGTTTTCAACCATTACGGCACATAGTAGAAATCTAATGGTATTATGTTGTAATAAAAAAGTAACACATGCTAACTAGTCTGCTTTTAACCTCTGGGGCCTTTGGCCTTCAGAACCCCATGTAGAGGGGCAGCCAAAGTAGACACGGCCCCAAGACGCTGACCTAAGGTCAGTGTTACATTTTAAACCCCTAATGGGGATGGATAAGCAGAGGGATAGGCAGAGGGTAAACTAATCCTAAATCTGGCCTACAGCTAAAACCTAGACAGGGCAGAGCAGCCCGTGGTCTCAGCCTCAAGCTGTGTCCACTACCACCCCGCCCTCTTTGGCTTTCTCCTCACCAGTACGACCCCGCCCTCATTGGCTCAGCTCACAACGCTGCTGCTTTTGTCTCTTAACTAGGCACAAAGGGCTGCTGTCTGACAAAGTGACACCACTCTGGGGACGACCAATTGTCTTACTGTGGGCAGAGAGCTCTAGATCGTAAAGTCGGGAACAGAGATACTCTAATATCCATAATATTACGTATACCATCAAGAACAATCTATTTGCATTTAAGTTTCAGAAATGTGACACATTGGTCTCTAATATCCATAATATTACGTATACCATCAAGAACAATCTATTTGCATTTAAGTTTCAATGTGACACATTGGTCAAAAAAGGTACTTTTAAGTTAAAAACTTTATATATGAACACATATCTTAGCAATGTGACAACAATTGTTAGATAACATCTGACAGCATTGTTCCCTTATTCTTTGGGTAAAAGGCCTAAAAGTCTATTAGCAAATTTGCCTGGAAACCCGACGTTGAATTGCATTGAATTCTACGTCGGGCAGAAATTTGCATTTGAATCAGGCAAGTTTCCTCTCATGACCTCTACAAGTGTTGTGGAAAATCTTGAATCAAATATTATCAAACACAGATACCGGAACTTGTGAATTCAATTTAGACTTTAATTCAACGGATTAAAGCCGAGCCTCTTCCATGGAAAAATACTGAAATATCTTATCACAGAGCCCTTCCTTTAAAGTATTCTGTCCCTGCTTAACGTATAGAATCCCCTCCCTCTATACGAAAATAACTCATCTTTCCGTCTCAGTTCTTGCTTGTTAACGCCCACATCTAACAGCTGTCTAGTTTATAACGGTAGCTATAATGATGGCTGAGCCCTGGTCCTATATGTTCGATTCCTTATATAGCCATTCTGTCTCAGCACAGTCTAAATTCTGCCTGCAAATATTGGAAATGCAATCATAGTCATGATGTCTGCTACCACACAAGCCAGAATGTTGAATAAAATGATATTTTAACGTACTTTACAGGTTGTCCATACAGTTGGTCCTTTTGGTTGGTAAGAATGTGAGACAATATATCCTATGTTTATTAGCGCTGGCAATGCGTTCAGATTTCTATCACCTGCAGCATGCGCAGAACCATGCAAACACGTGCATGAGCTCGGCATGTATGCATGCGTCTTGTTCATGTATTTTTATCTTGTGTGCTCACTTCAGGTGATACAAATCTGAACACACTACCAGCGCTTTGAAAAGTCTATGTAATTATACTTTCCTGTGGATATATTGTCACATTCCCACTGCCAAAAGGACCAACCACACGGACAACCACATTCTGTCTTGAAGAGGTTGTTATAGAAAACTTGCCTGATTCAAACGCTAATTTCTTCCCTAGAATTCAATGCAATTCAACGTCGGGTTTCCAGGCAATAAGCAAACGCTAACTTGATATTCCAAGAATGAGCAGAGTCTGTTCTAAAATAACAACAAACTTCTTCAAGATGTGACCAAAACAGACCCCCCCCCACACACACACATTCTCTGAAGAAAAAAAACACAATGCCAAATTGTTCGTGGGAGGGGGATCAGAAATGTGGTGAGCCATCATAGCCATAGAATTAGGAATTAGAAAACTAGAACGGAGATTAACCTTCTTATGATGGCCTAAATGGCAGACATTTTGGTCAGGGAGTTGGTCATGGTTTGCCAGTGCTGAGATAAGAGTGTAAAATTAGATTTTAGATTTTTCTATTGTGTTATTGACTGTACGTTTGTTTATGTGTAACTGTGTTGTTGTTTTTGTCGCACTGCTTTGCTTTATCTTGGCCAGGCCACAGTTGTAAATGAGAACTTGTTCTCAACTGGCCTACCTGGTTAAATAAAGATGAAATAATATTATTTATTTTTTTAAATAATGCATTTTAAGAATGTATCTGCACTGTATGTTTGATAGCTAGCTAGCCAGCTTTAGAGGAATGATTCCATAAATGTTAAAAATTCACTGCTAATAGTCTGAGTCGATATTCACCACGCCCACAAATTGAGGGAAACAAACATTATTTGCCATTAACCCTCAGTGTAAAAGAGCCAACTTCATAGCCAATTTTCTGTTATAAAGAAATAACAAAACGTGCCGAAAAGCTGCTGTTCAACCAGGTCAAAAATCCCGACCTATGATTCACAATACTCCTATGTAGGGAAATAGGGCCTGCGAGAAGAGCCCTGTGGCTTCAGGCTATTCAGAATGAGATGTGGTGACCCGGTGTCTAAGTAGGCCTCACATAGCTATGAGTGTGGGAAACCTTTAATCACAGGTAAGACATTTAACTTGTTTAGTATTGTCCATGTGTAATTCCACACACTACTTGTAGCTGAATAGTCTTATTTGTTTGTGTTGATGGTTTTGGCTACCTTAATGATCTGGTCGGTAGCTAGCTAGCACTCACTCACGTGACTGCTAGCACCGTCATGAAAAGGGGCGTGAGGGAAGCCCTATCATATTACGTTTAAGTAGTGAGAATGCCCGAGAGCAGACAATGTTGAAAAGTAATTTTTAGACATGTTGGACTTTTCTTGAATGTTTTGTAATTGACTAAAACAAGCAGACAACAAGAAAATGGTGTTTTAAAAAGGTCATGTTTTTGGTGTGAGCCAATGGGGTAACCTAGATCAATTGGTGTTAATGCTCCTCAATTATGGAATTCACTACCTCTTACACAACGCAATACCTCATCCGTGGGTGCATTCAAGATCCAGTTGAAGACATATCTGTTTGACATGCATTTTGGGTAGTGTGTATTCTATGTGACTGCGATGTATGTGTGGGTGTTCTGAATGTATTGTAATGTGCAATGTAAAGCGACCTTGAGCTATGGAAAGGCCCTATATAAATAAAACTTCTTCTTCTAGGTAAGCACTGGTAGTTTCCCCACTGGCCGGTAGGGCCGCGACGTTCTATCTAATACCGACTATGTACATACAGTGGTTATTCCTTTAAAAGTTGCGTCGTACTGCAGCATAGCTTGCGGGCTGCCGCAGAATTCTATGGCACGTTATTTTAGTGTCAGCCATTGTTGCCATTGATGCTAGTTAGTGCTAGTTTGACCATCAGAGGGAATCTGAGAAGCATTTGACTGTTTTTAATATTGCTGAACTATTTAATTTAAAACCTTTTTTTTGTAAAGAACATAGTATATGGGATTGATTTTAAGAAGTTTAAGCCAACATTCCATTCAAACAATGCAGTCCATCCACAGCCATACACTGGCTGAAATCAGTTGATGATAGGACTTAGACAAGTTGTAAATGCAACAAGTACTGCTATTGTATTATATAATAGCACTCACAGCTTTCCAATGAAACAAAACATGGAGACATTATTGGTCTGTTTACATATTTAGGCTATTTATCAGATGATTTGTATAAAACCTGTGGAAACTATTTTTATTAATATTTTAGGTTGACAATAATTCTATTACACAATTTCTGATATATCACATGCTTACTTTTATTTTCCTGCATAAGAAAAATCTATATTATGCCTCTACTGCCATTCATTCCAATTAGACCGGTTTGGATTTCTCCCTGACCTATATGGCTGCCATTTTCACCCCATTCTGGAACTGTGAGGTTTTATGACAATTCCCATCTAGTTATTTAATAGGATCTCTATTATCATAGATAGCTGTGTTGGAAATGTAGAAACAAACTGCAGTTCTGCAACAAATTCACATCAGGGACATAGTTAACATAGTTAATTCACGCATTTTGTTGACATTATACATGCAATTCAGATGGTACAATGTGCCACATCATGGTTAAAGAAGGATGAGAATAGAGTGTGTGTATGTGTACAGTACGTGTGTGTATGTGTGAGAAAGTCCTATCTCAACCGTCAGAATAAGACTACTATTGGTAACAACATACGTGGAAAAAAGAAACGAGTTATATTGATAACTCTGATAAAAATAAGAGAACATTGCAGAAACAGACGTAAAACGGGATGAAGTTTCCCTCCAGACCTACATAAGAATAGAAATGAATCGGCTTCAACCAGCGTGAGAGATTCAGTTGCTGCAAAATGCATCCGCAATTTATAAGGAGTCACGATCAATTATGCACACATGCAAGCTTGTTTATGATTGAATAACTGTATATGAATTGATCGATAGTAGGACCAACACTTACCCATAATATGAAGTTGAAAACGAAAAGGAGATATTTCACGCATTTCATCCCACCGTGCACTTTACTCATGATGCCAGGTTTTTTTTAAATCCTAGATCTAAAAGATCAAGAAGACAGTGAGACTGTTCAAAATGTGGGTTGGAAATAACTGGACATCAACCATACAACCCGCGCTGCAATCTCAAAATGATTGCAGGAGCCAAAGACTTTTAAGAAAAGCAAGATAGACCACAACTTGTCATTTCCAATGACAACAAATGAGGCAGAGTGGGCAGAACAAGCAAGGAGGCGGGCAGAGCCAAGCACGCGCTAGCGATATCCTATTGGCGCGTTCTAGTTACATCTGCAGATTTCCGTTAGGGAACGACTACTCTGTGAAGTGCGCGTGTGCAATAACTCAATTCGCCGTTGCACTCCTAAACAGCTTGATTTTTACAAAACTCTACAAAACTTAGTCCATTCCATTCATAACATATTCTAGTTTTAGGAACATAAATTGTATTGAGATCAAATGTTTAATTGATGAGAAGATTTGCAGAATGTCGGCCAAAGTCCATGTCGTTCCATCTTCTCCCACTGCCCGCCAGTGGGCTTCTCCTCACTACCAAATATGGTAGTGAGTGGAACCGCACACCGGATGCTTCACATTTATACATCCAGTGAAATATCTGTCTCATTGTTATATGTGTAGTGGAACTTTACGGTAGTTGTCGAACCGCCCATTTTCTGTCATTGGCTCGTGAGTGTGGAGATTAATCAGATATCTGGGTTAGCTGATAACGTCACGAAAATGATACGACACTGTAATGTGCAGCTCTGTGCAACTCACAGATCACTGCACCTGTACATAGCCCATATGTAAATAGCTCATCCACTACCTCATCCCCATACTGTTATTTATTATGCTCCTTTGCACCCCAGTATCTCTACTAGCACACGCTGCACATCTATCACTCCAGTGTTTAATTGCTATATTTGAATTATTTCGCCACTATGGCCTATTTATTGCCTTTACCTCCCTTATCCTACCTCATTTGCACACACTGTATATAGACTTTTTCTATTGTGTTATTGACTGTATGTTTGTATATTCCATGTGTAACTCTATGTTGTTGTTTGTGTCGCACTGCTTTGCTTTATTTTGGCCAGATCGCAGTTGTAAATGAGAAGTTGTTCTCAACTGGCCTACCTGGTTAAATAAAGGTTAAATAAATAAAAAATAATGGGTCAAAAATCTCTTGTTGTGATTATGGATGATCAGATAGCTACCTGTCAACAATGACACGAAATTGCAATGTGGGGACTCGTAAGTGACTCGTTTCAGCTAGTTTCATCTTGTTCTTTATACAATGTCTTGTTTTGAGGTGTTTTGACAGATTTTATGTCAATGCTAATATGGCAAAAATTCTGTAGCTAGCTACCAACAACTGCAATCTGTATTTGAGCGACTGCAAGTGCTCAATGTGTAAATGTATATATGCTTTCAATAAACATTGGAGAAAAAATATAGTTAATATTTTGTCAACAATCTAAACCGGTTTTGTTGCTAAACAACCAATCCCTCTAGTTCACCACAGTGGACGTGTCATAATACCCATGAAACCTAGCGGAAAACAATCCAATCGTTTTTTTCACCATTCATTTTTCCATTGGGGATTTTAGAACCCCTTCAAACAAGGCTTGTGTTTCATGTAGGCTTTCCCTGGCTTGACGTTTTGATAACCGTGTAAATCTCTCTTGGACAAGGTGACTTTTATCAATATATTCGGCTGTATTTACTCTGATTCAAAAATGCTAATTAGCATAAATGTAGACATGCAAGATCCCTGCATGCATCTGCATGTCATCTCTAGCTGCCACATTTGTTTTACCAGATCCTTTCTCCTTCAGCTGGTGGAGGACTATATTTAATCCCTTAGAATTTCTGCCAACTATATGAACAAGGTAAAATATATTTCAATTCATGGTGTCAGAATGCACTGCTTTATTAAAGCAATTCAGAACTAACTTGTTGACATGTTCTGTTGCAGATTCAACGCCAAATTAAATCATTGCAGAAGGTATCCATAATCATGCATTAATAAGCATTTTTATTTGACAAGAATGCACCTAGTCACCCATCAATCACGTCAAACACTTGAACTCCAACAAGTTGAGGGTCCATGGAGCATAAAAGGCAAAGTGTGGAATAAGGGGTAACTAGAGGGATGGTTGGCCACGGAATTAACATTAAAAGGTATGCTGGTGTGCTTCTGCATCCCTTTTTAGATCGTTGTCACAAATACCCTAGCCCATGTCCAGTCATACTCAGGGTCTCAGCGTGTGTCCCTTGATGTCATTCCATCTCAGTTGCAGCGTTCAAATTGTGGTCATCATGTGTCTGTGAATCACAACATTAAAGATGAGTGATCACAGCATTTCCACAAATTGAGCCATAGACAATACAACTTAATCATTAAGGACAGCATTTTGTTGACAACATGGTGGTTTACACTATGTCTACTGTGTGTGAATGATGGAAGAATCTTACCCCAGCTGTAGGTCCATTTCAGTGTTTGTGGTCACTTAGGCCTGCACATCAACCAGTACTAGGACAATTGGAGACTTGGTTTGTCTTCGGGTCTGCATCTATAAAGGTTAAGTACAAAATGGAGGAAGTTAACAATCTATGGCTTAGATTGAATTCAAAGTTGACACAAATGATAAACTAATATGAACAATAGCCTACAGTACCAGTCAAAAGTTTGAACACACCTACTCATTCAAGGGACTTTCTTTTTTTTACTATTTTCTACATTGTAGAATAGTAGTGAAGACATCAAAACTATGAAATAACACACATGGAATCATGTTGTAACCAAAAAAGTGTTTAATCAAAATATATTTTATATTTGAGATTCTTCAATGTAGCCACCCTTTGCCTTGATGACAGATTTGCACACTCTTGGCATTCTCTCAAGCAGCTTCATGAGGTAGTTACCTGGAATATATTTCATTTAACAGGCGTACCTTGTTAATTTGTGGAATTTCTTTCCTTAATGCGTTTGAGCCAATCAGTTGTGTTGTCACAAGGTAGGGTTGGTATACAGAAGTTAGCCCTATTTGGTAAAATACAAAGTCCATATTATAGCAAGAACAGCTCAAATAAGCGAAGAGAAATTATAGTCCATCATTACTTTAAGACATGAAGGTCCGTCAGTACGGACAATTTCAAAAACTTTGAAAGTTTCTTCAAGGGCATTCGCAAAAACCATCAAGCGCTATGATGAAACTGGCTCTCATGAGGACCTCCACAGGAAAGGAAGAACCAGAGTTACCTCTGCTGCAGAGGATAAGTTCATTAGAGTTACCAGCCTCAGAAATTGCAGCCCAAATAAATTCTTCAGAGTAACAGTCACATCTCAACATCAACTGTTCAGAGGAGACCGCGTGAATCAGGCCTTCATGGTCGAATTGCTGCAAAGAAACCACTAGTAAATTACACCAATAATAAGAAGACGTGCTTGGGCCAAGAAACACGAGCAATGGACATTTAGAACAGTGGAAAACTATCTTTGGTCTGATGAGTCCAAATGTGAGATTTTTGTTTCCAACAGTCTTGTCTTTGTGAGATGCAGAGTAGGTGAACGGATAATCTCCGCATGTGTGGTTCCCACCATGAAGCATGGAGGAGGAGGTGTGTGGGTGCTTTTCTGATGACACTGTCAGTGATTTATTTAGATTTCAAGGCACACTTAATCAGCATGGCTAACACAGCATTTTGCAGCGATACGCCATCCCCATCTGGTTTGCGCTTAGTGGGACTATCATTTGTTTTTCAACAGGACAATGACCCAACACATCTCCAGGTGTCACGTCCTGGCCATAGATAGCCCTCTGGGTTTTCTATGGTGGTTTTGGTCAGGACGTGACTAGGGGGATTTTGGTTTCTGTTTGTTGTATTTCTATGTTTTGGTTTTGTATGGTTCCCAATTAGAGGCAGCTGATTGTCGTTACCTCTAATTGGGGATCATACTTAAGTTTTTCCTTTTCCACCTGTTTTGTGGGTTATTGTTTGTTTCATGTTAGTACCAGTGAGTGCCACGTATGTTATGATCTGTCATTTCTTTTTTTTGTATTGTATGTTTCCACGTGAATTAAAAGGATGTGGAATGTCATGCACGCTGTGCCTTGGTCTACTCGTTTCGACGATCGTGACAGAATAACCCACCATTCCAGGACCAAGCAGCGTGCAAAAACGGTGAAGGAGAGTTGGACCTGGGAAGAGATTCTGGGGGGTTGCGAGACCGTTCCTTGGCGGGAGTCGCCGAGGAGAGAAGAGGGACAGCGACGACGCCGGGGTCCGCGGCAAAGAGGAGCCCAAGGAAAATCCCAAGATTTTGTTTTTGGCGGGGAGAGCCAGAGCCCGACTGGAGGATTATAAAGGAGTTTAGGGAAGGATATCGAAGAGAGGTATTGGTGAGGAATGAGCTGCAGTGCAGACGCCTAGAGGAGCGTCTTCCCAGCCCGGTACGTCCTGCGCCAGCTCTCCGCACTCGCCCCGAGGAGCGTGTCATCAGTCCGGTGAAAACCGTGCCGGCTCCACGCACCAGGCTTCCAGTGCGCCTTCCCAGCCAGGTACGTCCTGTGCCAGCTCCCCGCACTCGCCCTGAAGTGCATGTCATCAGTCCGGTGAAACCTGTGCCGGCTCCACGCACCAGGATTCCAGTGCGTCTTCCCAGCCAGGTGCGTCCTGTGCCAGCTCTTTGCACTCGCCTTGAAGAGCGTGTCATCAGTCCGGTGAAACCTGTGCCGGCTCCACGCAACAGGCCTACAGTGCGCCTCCCCAGCCCAGTACGTCCAGTGCCAGCTCCCCGCACTCGCCCTGAAGTGTGTGTCATCAGTCCGGTGAAACCTGTGCCGGCTCCACGCAACAGGCCTCCAGTGCGCCTCCCCAGCCCGGTATGTCCAGTGCCAGCTCCCCGCACTCACCCTGAAGTGCGTGTCATCAGTCCGGTGAAACCTGTTCCGGCTCCACGCACCAGGCCTCCAGTGCGCCTTCCCAGCCAGGTACGTCCCGTGGGCTGAGTGGGTGCTACGTCCCGCACCGGAACCGCTACCGACGCTAGTCACCCACCCGAACCCTCCCCATCATGTTCAGGTTTTGCGGCCAGAGTCCGCACCTTTGGGGGGGGGGGGGGTACTGTCACGTCCTGGCCATAGATAGCCCTCTGGGTTTTCTATGGTGGTTTTGGTCAGGATGTGACTAGGGGGATTTTGGTTTCTGTTTGTTGTATTTCTATGTTTTGGTTTTGTATGGTTCCCATTTAGAGGCAGCTGACTGTCGTTACCTCTAATTGGAGATCATACTTAAGTTGTTCCTTTTCCCACCTGTTTTGTGGGTTGTTTGTTTCGTGTTAGTACCAGTGAGTGCCACGTATGTTATGATCTGTCATTTCTTTTTGTTTCCACGTGAATTAAAAGGATGTGGAACGTCATGCACACTACGCCTTGGTCTACTCATTTCGACGATCATAACACCAGGCTGTGTAAGGGCTATTTGACCAAGAAGGAGAGTGATGAAGTGCTGCAGCAGATGATCTGGCCTCCACAATCACCCGACATCAACCCAATTTGAGATGGTTTGGGATGAGGTGGACCGCGGAGTGAAGGAAAAGCAGCCAACAAGTGCTCAGCATATGTGGGAACTCCTTCAAAACTGTTGGAAAAGAATTCCAGGTGAAGCTGGTTGAGAGAATGCCAAGCGTGTGCAAAGATGTCAAGGCAAAGGGTGTATACTTTGAAGAATCTAAAATAAAAAATATATTTTGATTTCTTTAACACTTTTTTGGTTACTACATGATTTTATGTGTTATTTCATAGTGTTGATGTCTTCACTATTATTCTATTATGTAGAAAATAGTAAAACATTAAGAAAAACCCTTGAATGAGTAGGTGTGTCCAAACTTTTGACTGGCAACTTGAGAGTGAAGCATGCACTCCAATTGTACCCATAGTAAAGAATGATGATTTTAAGGGTGGACAGCTCCAGATCTGAATGGCAGGAATGTGTCTAAGCTTTTATTCCAGCCCAGTTCATACCTGATTACAAATCATAACCTATCACTGTGATTCATTATGTTAATTGTTTAAGTCAGGTGTTAAAGCTGGTCTGGGACAAAACCCTTCACACACTCCTGCTCTTCAGGACTTCCTGCAATGTCAAACTGACCAAAGCAGGAGAATAGTGTTCCAGGTTGAAACAGGCTTTTGTAGTTCTGTATGATAGCCACATTAGCAGCTAATTAGCATTTTATTTTTGGGGGTAAATTGGCGACTATATTGATAAAAGTTGCCTTGTCCGAGAGAGATTTACACAGTTATCAAAACGTCACGCCAGGGTGAGCCTACACAAAACACAGCCCTTATTTGAATTGTTTAAACAATTCTTTATGGGAAAAATTTAATTATTGGAACCATTTCCAGGTTTTATGGGTATTATGACTCATACTGCTTGGTCTGTTTGTCATTGCAGGAAGTCCTGAAGAACAGGGATGTGTGTGAAGGGTTTTGTCCCAGCCCAGCTCTAACACCTGACTTCAATAATATACATAACGAATCAAGGCGATAGGCTATGATTTGTAATCCGGCCTGAATTGGCAATCTTTTAGGCAACTGAGGAATCAATGTGTAAGACTGACCAAAAAGGCTAAATCTATTATGTAACTTTCTGATTGTAAGGGGACAATGGAAAAATTCTGGAAAACTGTCAAACTTTTAAAGGGTTGCATTTTCTCCTCTCTGCACCAACAATTTATTAATTCTGTCCCCATTACGATTTCTTTTCTACATAATTGACACATTTAATCGTCATTTTATTTCAGCAGGCTATCTGGGTTAAATGCTGATTTTAGAAATTTTGCAGATGGAAGTCAAGTTTTTGCATTTCGGCAATTCACAGAAAAATATGTCCTTGATTCCTTACTTGCTACAGATACCAATAAATCCACAGGGGCTTACCAATTGGAGCCGGGTCTGCTCAAATATGCTGCCCCCCTCATTGCCCATATCCCATATCTTAAATCTAACATTTGTTATTAGGAAATATTCCAAAAGTATTGAAAACTCCTTATTTGCTGCCACTCCATAAGGGCCGAGATGGTAGTGATCTTGATAATTATTGTCCCATTGCCAGGCTTCCATGTCTAGCTAAGATTATCAAATCTTTGGTAAAAAAGCAACTACGCTCTTTTTTATTAACATGGTATTTTGAATATAAATCAATCTGGGTTTAGGCCAGGGCATAGCACTATTATAGCAACCACTTCAGTTGTTAATGATATTGTCAATGCATTAGATGCTAAAATTAATTGTGCTGCCTTGTTTGTGGACCTGTCAAAAGCGTTTGATACTGTTGATCATGCTATTTTATTGAACAAGTTGTCCTCGAATGGCCTGGGCTCTGACGCCTGCTCTTGTTTTCATGATTATCTAAGTGACAGAAGTCCACATTTTCTTGAAGTACATAAAGGTGTTCCACAGGGCTCAATTCTAGGACCTGTTCTTTTCACCATTTATATAAATGCTATTGGTCAGTCTGTTAAAAGTTGTACATTTAATCTATATGCAGATTATACTATTATGTACACAATTGCACCGACTGCTGACCTGGCTGTGACAAGGCTACTGTCTGATCTTGCAGCTGTACGGGAAGTGCTTACTAATTAAAAAATGTGTGCTTAATACAGGCAAAACTAAATACATTATTTTTTCAAGTTCACGTAAAATTGTCTCATTAATTATTACTTCTTCACTCATCGCATGGTTCTATAATATAATGAGTCTCTGCATACAAATACCTTGGTATTTGGATTGACAATGAATTATCGTTCAAAGATTTAAAGTGGGCTTTCTTTTTTTTTTACAGAAACAGATCTTGTCTCTCTAGTCAGCAGGAAGCAGATTGTGTAGTCAACCTTTCTACCTTTTCTTGATTATGATGCTAATATTTATCAAAGTGCAGCTGCTTATACTCTTAACCTGCTGGATGCCGTTTTTCATAGAGCCCTTTGTTTTATCACAACAGACTGTTTTATTACTCATCAATGTATTATTTACCAAATGGTTGGTTGGACCTCTTAGAAGTCACGTAGATCACATCAATACGCACTTTTTGTTTACAATGCCCTGCTCCATAAGCTTCCGACTTACCTAACTTCACTATTAAGATGTAAAATTACAAGTTATCAAACCCGTAAAATTACAAGTTATCAAACCCGTTCACAGGGAGCGGCAGCAGAGGTGATGGTTTTGGAGAGTCTGGCGTGCCCAAAGTAAAATGCCTGCCACTCAGGCCCAGAAAATAGGATATGCACATAATTAGTACTATTGGATAGGAAACACTGAAGTTTCTAAAAGTGTTAAAATAATGTATGTGAGTATAACAGAACTGATATAGCAGGCGAATACACAAGGAAAATCCATCCGGATTTGCATTTTTTTTTGTAAATGACCTCCAGGCTGCCTATTCATTTGTATTTTAACTAGGACTGAGACTGCAGTACCTATGGCTTCCACTAGATGTCAACAGTCTTTATACAGTCTGGAAGCTATAGCACTAAGCAGAACGGATAGGAAGAGGAAGTAGTCAGGGGACCACTTTTGTCAACAATGTTTGACGGGCGCGAGATTGTGAGCGCGCACCACTTTATTTTCCTTTCCTATTGTTCACGTTATCGTCCGGTTGAAATATTACAGTAAATATACATAAAAGGATACCTAAGGATACATTAAAAATGATGTTTGATTTGTTTGTAGAAAGTTTATAGGTATAATTTGAACGTGTTCTCTTCACGGTTCAATGGGCGACTCAACGGTGGATTTTCTGATCATAACGCGTCAACCAAACGGAGATTTATGGATATAATAAATGACTTTTTCTAACAAAAGAACCATTGGATGTCTTCGTTGGACACTTGGGAAGCCCCCAGCAGAAGTTCTTCGAAAGGTAAGTGATATTTTTTAGCTCTTATATGGGTTTTGTGTGACCCGCGCTGGATATGAATTTATGCTAATGTGGAAAATATATGAGGTGCTATCCTCAAACAATCAAATGTTGTGCTTTCGCCGTGAAGCCTTTTTGAAATCTGACAATGCTGTGATATTGCCAAGAAGCAGAGCTTTTGATGACTATGCAACACTTGTATATTGATGAATGTTTAATAATTCAACTTTTGGATTTTGAATTTGGCGCCTTACATTTCACCGGGTAGTGTCGGGAGCGGCCCGCTAGCGCACCGCTACTCCCTAAGTAGTTAAATGTCTTACTCACGTCGGCTACGGAGAGCGTGATCACACAGTCGTCTGGAACAGCTGATGCTCTCATGCATGCCTCAGTGTTACTTGCCTTGAAGCGAGCATAGAAGTGATTTAGCTCGTTTGGTAGGCTGTGCTTCCCTTTGTAGTCTGTAATAGTTTGCAAGCCCTGCCACATAAGACGAGCGTCAGAGCCGGTGTAGTATGATTCAATCTTAGCCCTGTATTGACGCTTTGCCTGTTTGATCGTTCGTCGCAGGGCATAGCAGGATTTCTTGTAAGCTTCCGGGTTAGAGTCCCGCACCTTGAAAGCGGCAGCTCTGCCCTTTAGCTCAGTGCGAATGTTGCCTGTAATCCATGGCTTCTTGTTGAGGTATGTACGTACAGTCACTGTGGGGACGACGTCCTCAATGCACTTATTGATGAAGCCAGTGACTGATGTGGTTTACTCCTCAATGCCATCAGAGGAATCCCGGAACATGTTCCAGTCTGTGATAGCAAAACAGTCCTGTAGTTTAGCGTCTGCTTCATCTGACCAATTTTTTTATAGACCGAGTCACTGGTGCTTCCTGCTTTAATTTTTGCTTGTAAGCAGGAATCAGGAGGATAGAGTTGTGGTCGGATTTACCAAATGGAGGGTGAGGGAGAGCTTTGTATTCGTCTCTGTGTGTGGAGTACAGGTGATCTAGAATTTTTTTTCCTCTGGTTGCACATTTAACATGTTGATGGAGATTTGGTAGAACTGATTTAAGTTTCCCTGCATTAAAGTCTCCAGCCACTAGGATCGCCGCCTCTGGGTGAGTGGTTTCCTGTTTGCTTATTTCCTTATACAGCTGACTGAGTGCGGTCTTAGTGCCAGCATCTGTCTGTGGTGGTAAATAAACAGCCACGAAGAGTATAGCTGGAAACTCTCTAGGCAAGTAGTGTGGCCTGCAATTTATCACAATATACTCTACTTCAGGCGAGCTATCTAGAGACTTCCTTAGATTTCGTGCTAGATTTAATCTCTTGGCTTCCACACATTGCCTAAAAGCCATTTTTAGTATAATAAATCCATGTAATATAGCCTACACCTTCACAATAAATCCATTATTTATTTTAGACTGATCTAAAGAACCTTTCTTTCTAGAAGAAAATAATAGTATACTCTGAGTTGTCCTGATGTGGCTACACTAGTTCATTTAGCAGACAAGACTATAGTTCTATAGTTCTCTAACCCGGACTATAGTTCCGTGGCATTATTTTATATTGTTTTATAGTATGAAGAATGCAATTGAACAAAGCTGAATAAAATATACATATATTTTCTCCAAACGATTTGAGGGAGTGCACATATGCAGCGATTGTGTGTGTTGAGCAGTTAACAAAGAAATAGGTACTCCTATATGCTTAATTTAGTTATTAATGTAACTTTAGTTGTTCTACAAATGTTGGGCTATATATTTAGATTTTTAATACATTGGAAGGCTGCATGATGAGTCTCTAATGATGATTTGAAAAATGTTGCTTGAAAGACATGAGCTCTGCTTAGTTTTTTGCACAGGCTGTACACACTCCAATAGTCTCTCATTCACAATTTGACAAGCACTTGATAATGCCTCGAATTTCGCGGCGGCACACCCTTTGTGGCCGTAATGCACCCTAAAAAAATCCATGCCTTTTGCGGCCCAGAGTGCTGCGTTGTGCCCTTCTCCCTGAGTGTGCTGGGCAATCCGAAGCGCCTCACTCACATGGTTCTCCGTCACGTGATCGGGTCTTTCTCACAGGCTACAAGAGAAGACAAGAGACATCGGGGATGCAACTGCGAGCGTCCTTATCCAACACCGAGGTGCATATTGAAGATATTGGAAGAACTGTCCATATTTACTTTTCGTCAGCCAACAAGTTGAGTAGGCCTAATGAACAGCAAAAGCTCTAGTATAAAAGTCAACCTATTTT
>QNTS01002059.1:157540-194340 GCA_003317085.1 Hucho hucho
GAGGTGTGCGACTATGATTAGAAAAAGACGCAAAAAAATAGGCAGTTTCTTATGCTGGGCATCATTCACAAGTGATAATGTATAATTCACAAGTGATAGGCTAATATTGTCACCCATCAGACTATTCTTGATTTAATCTTGTCTTTATATATACTAAATAATATGTGTGAAATTTGTTTTGATTTAGGATGGACCATTATCATGCACTTGTCTCAACAGGGTCAGGGGGAAAAATCCATGTCATCTATGCACTTAAATAGTGAATGGAGGACACTTTTCCTGTGGTTCATTTTCATTCTGTGCAACATGATCTCATGGATTTAGATTTTCGATTACATTTGCATTAATGTCAGAGTGATTAGAGGGACAATAGATTGCTGAGTACCAGGCAGTTAGCATGTTTGGTAGGCTACTAATGACCATCAGCAGCATCAGAGCTTGGAGAAGCCTAACTACTGTGACTAAATGGTCACGTGGAATTTGACTGCCTTCATGACTCGTGACCGCCGGTGTGGCGGTAATACGGTCACCGCAACAGCCCTATGTCCAATCAATTGAATTTACTACAGGTGGACTCCAATTAAGTTGTAGAAACATTTCAAGGATGATCAATGGAAACAGGATGCACCTGATCTCAATTTCGAGTCTCATAGCAAAGGAACTGAATACTTATGTAAATAAGGTATTTGCAAAAATTTTGAAAAACCTGTTATCGCTTTGTCTTTATTGGGTAGTGTGTGTGTGTGTGTGTGTGTGTGTGTGTGTGTGTGTGTGTGTGTGTGTGTGTGTGTGTGTGTGTGTGTGTGTGTTTGTGTATGTATGTATTGATGAGACAAAAATTATATTTAATCAAATTTAGAATAAGGCTGTAACGTAACAGAATGTGGAAAAAGTCAATACTTTCTGGAGGTACTGTATAAGTCTGTTGTACAATATTAATTGCAATAAGGTTGTTTATAAGCTATTTATGTTCTTCAGATACATTGTGTCACTAAAGGCATTATAGCATGAAGAAAATGCTTATGTAGAAGTGGGTAGATTGAATTCATGCTCAATATCAGATGGCATTCTATATATTTTATATTTGTTGAAGTGAATTATGCAACAACAAAAAAAGCAAGCCTAATACATTTATATGTCCAATGGTCTTTAATCTATACTGAACAAAAATATCAATACAACAATTTAAAGATTTTACTGAGTTACAGTTCATATAAGGAAATCAGTCAAATTAATAGATTTATTAGGCCCTAATCTATGGATTTCACATGACGGCTGGGGAACAGCCATGGGTGGTCCTGTAAGGACATAGGCCCACTCGCTTGGGAGCCAGGCCCAGCCAATCAGAATGAATTTTTCCCCACAAAAGGGCTTTATTACAGACAGAAATACTCCTCAGTTTCACCAGATGTCTGGGTGGCTAGTCTCCGATAATCCCACAGATGAAGAAGCCGTATCCTGAAGCCTTATCCAGGTCCTGGGCTGGCGTGGTTACACGTGGTCTGTGGTTGTAAGGCTGGTTGGACGTACTGCCAAATTCTTTAAAACGACGTTAGAGGAGGCTTATGGTAGAGAAATGAACATTACATTCTCTGGCAACAGCTCTGGTGGACATTCCTGCAGTCAGCATGCCAATTGCATGCACCATCAAACTGCACATTTTAGAGTGGCCTTTTATTGTCCCCAGCACAAGGTGCACCTGTGTAATTATGATGCTGTTTAATCAGCTTCTTGATATGCCACACCTGTCAGGTGGTTGGATTGTCTTTGCAAAGGAGAAATGCTCACTAATAGGGATGTAAACATCTGTGCACAAAACCTGAGAGAAATAAGCTTTTTGTGCCTATGGAAAGTTTCTGGGATCTTGTATTTCAGCTCATGAAACGTGGGACCAACACTTTACATGTTGCATTTATATTTTTGTTCAGGGGTTTTTCTGTATTTTTACCATTGGAACACAGGAGTGATGGTTGCTGATAATGGGCCTCTGTACGCCTATGTAGATATTCCATACAAAGTCTGCCGTTTCCAGCTACAACAGTCATTTACAACATTAACAATGTCTACACTTATTTTAATGGACAAACAATTTGCTTTTCTTTCAAAGACAAGGACATTTCTAAGTGACCCCAAACTTTTGAATGGTAGTGTATGCTGAGCACTTGTTGGCTAAATATCATAATCTGTTTATTATGGAAATATTCCTGTGGGATCTTTGTTATGCCCAAAACACCATCATGACCACGCCTTGTAAGTCACTCAGGATTCCACTATGACTTTGCTCATCATTTCATGAAAAAAATAGTTGTACACAAGTTTGTTGAAAAAGTTCTGATACATCAGACAGCATTATACTGGTGGTATTGAATTTCCAGCAAATATATGATTGTAAAATACAGTATGCTAGCACATGATTCAGGGACAATAGGTGAAAATCGAATATCATTGTTTCATTGAGCTAAATGAAAGGAATATTATTATGATACATTTTTACAGTTATCTTTGGTTTTCTTTTCATTGTTAGAATAGCAGAGGACCTTTTAATTTCGTATTACTCTTGTCCATTGGCAGGGAAGGAGGTAGGGCATTAGTTGTGGCAGCGAAGGTCACAGCGATCTGTGCTCATTTTGTTTTGACTCATTTGACTGTTTATCGGCTGAGGAGAGAAACAGCGACCTCTGCTGGCTCTGTCTGAATGGCTTCTCTATCCAAATACAGCCTGTGGATCAAACAACTTAAACATGTTATTTCTCTCTGGTTAAGGACATGACCAATAACTGAAGCATTTATATTGGGTCATCAGCCTACATCTGGGTAAAATCACTGTTTCACATATGGTTTTGAATTTGTTTTTGTTTTGTTTTCCAACTAGTAATAGTAAATCGCTGCCAAAAAAAACATGGCATAGATTGTTGGTTTAACATTACTACTCTGAGAGGAGTTTGTTGTTGTGTTTTACATGTCCTATCTCCATGACCAGAATGGTACTGTTGTCTAAGTATAGGCACTGTACCCCAAACTGAATGTTTTCTCCTGTCCGCTACCACCCCGCCCTCTTTGGCTCGTCTCACAACGCCACTGCTTTTTGTCTCTTAACTAGGCACAAAGGGCTGCTGTCTGACAAAGTGACACCACTCTGGGGATGACCAATTGTCTTAGAGGGCAGAGAGAGAGAGAGTTCTAGACTTCTACACTCGGGAACAGAGTTAGAGTACTGTAATAGCCATCATATTTATATGTATTTTAATTTTTTTATTATATAATCAAGAACAATGTGTTTCAGAAATGTGACACATTAGTAAAAAATGGTTAGAAAACAATATGAAAACAGGTAAAATACATTTGATATTAACACATTTCTTATCAATGTGACAACAATTGTTAGTAGACCGCTGACAGCCTTGTGCCCTTATTCTTTGGGTAAAAGGCCTAAATGTGTGCTGAGTCTGACAACATGTCTATAAGAAAATGTAACCTTGATATTCCCGAGAATGAGCAGAGCCTGTTCCCATCCGTTCTAAAATAACAACAAACCGCTTTAAGATGTGGCCAAAACATATATTTTTTTCCCCCAGACAAAACTCAAGACACATTTCCAGAAAAAAAAGTCACATCGCATCACAATGCCAAATATTTTGAGGGAGGGGGATTGGAAATGTAGTGGGACATTGTAGCTACAGTACATGACCAAAAGTATGTGGACTGCTAGTCGAACATCTCATTCCAAAATCATGGGCATTTAATATGGAGTTGGTACCCCTTTATGCTAGAACAGCCTCCACTCTTCTGGGAATGCTTTCCACTAGATGTTGTAACATTGCTGTGGGCACTTGCTTCCATTTAGCCACAAGCATTAGTGAGGTCGGGCACAGATGTTTGGCGATTAGACCTGGCTTGCAGTCGGCTTTCCAATTCATCCCAAAGGTGTTCAATGGGGTTGAGGTCAGGGCTCTGTGCAGGCCAGCCCAAGTTCTTCCACACCGATCTCGACAAACCATTTCTGTATGGACCTGTATGCACGGGGGCATTGTCATGCTGAAACAGGAAAGGGCCTTTCCCAAACTGCTGCCACAAAGTTGGAAGCACAGAATTGTTTAGAATGTCATTGTATGCTGTAGCGTTAAGATTTCCTTTCACTGGAACTAAGGGGCCCAGCCCGAACCATGAAAAACAGCCCCAGACCATTATTCCTTCTCTACCAAACTTGAGTGTTGGCACTATGCATTGGGGCAGGTAGCATTGTCCTGGCATCCGCCAAACCCAGATTAGTCCGTCAGACTGCCAGGTGGTAAAGCATGATTCATTTCTCCAGCGAACACATTTCCACTGCTCCAGATTCCAATGGCGGTGAGCTTTACACCACTCCAGCCGACGCTTAGCATTGGTCACTGATCCTAGGCTTGTGTGCGGCTGCTCGCCCATGGAATAATCAGTTTATTATGGAAATAGTCCTGTGGGATCTTTGTTATGCCCAAAACACCATCATGACCACGCCTTGTAAGTCACTCAGGATTCCACTAGGACGTTGCTCATCAATAATTTAATGAAAGAAATTGTACACAAGTTTGTTGAAGTTCTGATACATCAGACAGACAGCATTATATTGGTGGTATTGAATTTCAATAAATATATTTGATTTTAAAATACAGTAGCCTATGCTAGCACCTGATTTAGAGAAAATAGGTGAAAAGGCCATATTGTTTCACTCATCCAAATGAAAGGTATTAACTTATTTTATTTATAAATTTTTTACCTTTGATTATTTTCATTTCATTGTTAGAATAGCAGAGGACCTTTTAAACTTGTATTACTCTTGTCCATTGGCAGGGAAGGAGGTAGGGAATAAGTTGTGGCAGCGAAGGTCACAGCGATCTCTGCTCAATTTTTGTTTTGACTCAATTGGCTGTTATTGGCTGAGGAAAGGTAAACAGCGACCTCTGCTGGCTCTGTCTGAATGGCTTCTCTATCCAAATACAGCCTGTGGATCAAACAACTTAAACATTTTATTTCTCTCTGGTTAAGGACATGACCAATAACTGAAGCATTTATATTGGGTCATCAGTCTACATCAGGGTAAAATCACTGTTTCACATATGGTTTGTTTTCCAGCTAGGAATAATAAATGGTTATCAAGTCTAACTAGCTGGCAAAGAAATCATGGCATAGAGATTGTTGGTTTAACATTACTACTCTGAGAGGAGTATGTAGTTGTCTTTACCTGTCCTTTCTCCATGACCAGAATGGTACCCTGTCTATTGCAGTATGAATGTGATTGGCGATGGTCAGTGCAGTGATATCTTTGAGCTGTAGAGAGATTGTTGATCATCATGAAGAACACTAGAGGGTAGTATTGATCTGTGGTTTACGCTTCGCTATTGAACGTTGGCAAATCTTGTTTCAGGGTTTGACTCTTCTTCAGCTTTAAAACATCCCTTAAAAGATCAGCCTTCTAAATATCACAGTGAAATAGAAATGCATTTGAGTGTGTATTTGAAATGAAGCACTGTAAATCTGAATTTCCACGAAGTGGATTGAATAGAGCCCAATTTGTCTGCATTCTTCACCAGCATGTCACTTAGGTTAGCTCAACAAAAACACCACCTCTATTTCCTCTGGAATTAACAGAACAACCGCTCGCTGAAAATTACAGAGAAACAGTTGTGTAACGGTAATGGGACAAAAATGCTGGCCTGCTCTTACATTTCTGCCTTTAGGACTGAAAGTATTCTGTTTAATGTTACTGTGACTTCTGTAAACTCTCAGACTGTAGATCAGCGTTCTTCAGTCCTGGTCCCAGAGACCCACATGGTATGTATGCGTTTGTTTCAGCCAAGAATTACCCTTGATTCAACTAATCAAGGGCTTCATTATAAGTTGAATACATTGAACCAGTTGTTCTAGCACATGGGCTGGAACAAAAGTGCAATTTCAAGTTTCATTTTCCAACAGGAAGATTTAAAAATACATACAGATGTAGGATCTTAATCTGATCAGTCTTTTGTTGCTGAGAATATTCCTGCACAGCAGGAAATGCAAACTTGTAGTTCATTTGAGGTTTAAAAAGGCTTCTAAAGTTTGGAATTTCTTATTGATTTGCCATAATGAAAAATGTATCAACACCTGCAAAAATGTTCATTGTTTATAATCCACATAATAATTCACATTTCACTTCCTGCTGCAGGATTATTTTCCATCTGTAGCAAACTGGCTCAAATTAAGATCCTTCATCTGTACACACGCTGAAGTATTGGTTGTAAGCTTTAATTTACAATACATACATTACAACAAGTCACACCATGTGGGTCTTTTTAGGTTTAGGGTTGAAGACAAGTGCTGTAGCTCCACAGATGTGACCTCATTACCCTGTAGTTAACCTGACACTTATTAGTGTTTAGACCTGACCTGCTCAGCCCTGGGGTCACAGCCAGGAGGGGGATGCATTGCTGGCTGTCCAGCTAAGTGTTTGGGCTGTGGAGATGCTCCATGCAGCCAGGAGGATATTCTAATCCCTTGATTTATCCCAGACGTAGCCAGGACTGCTGGACTACGTTAAAGGTGTCTGAGGTACAGTAGAGCTGTTTGTGCTGAGTTTCCCGAACGCATCAGTCTGTTTCAGTTATGGGTGAAATAAGATAAATAAGATTGTCATGGCCATGGGAGAAATAAAAGTGCTACGGAGCTTTCGGGAAACCTTTCAAGGATCATGAACATGGCACATCTTCTAAAATAAAAATTGAAATAGACCAAAAAGTGGAAAAACTGTTCTGGAGTAAATTTCCCGAAAGCCCCGTAGCCAACATGGCACTTTAGGTATTCTCTTCAAGTTATTTCTCTCCATGACGCAAACGGACTGAGGCTTTCGGGAAAGTCAGCCCATGGAGAGAAATAAAGCATCACGTTAGCTACGAAGCTTTCGGGAAACCTACTCTAGGACACATTTTTTCCACAGGGACTTTTTATTTTAGATATGCCTAGTTCATCCAAGTTGAAATGGAGTTTCTTTGGGACAAAATGGATTTTTTTTTTTTTTCTGAAATAACAAAGTGAAATCTCAGAAGGCATGAGCCAAAGGCTGACCAAAGCACCTCAAAATAATGCCATATGTTTCTATTCATCCACATTCTCATGGAGCAGGATTTTGTGTCGTTTAGAAAACCTCTAAGTATAGCCACTTCTTTTGACATTACAGTACTGTCTCCTAGCCTAAGTGTTATTTGTCCTTCTGTCGGTCTGACTGTTGTTCATTAGTCCATGTGACAGACACCAGACCCACCACCCAGACAATAACGCCACACAAGATGCAGTGCATGTACTGAGGTGTTTAATAAATAACAACAACAACAACAAATAAACAAATGGTTGGTTTATATACAGTGAGGGAAAAAAGTATTTGATCCCCTGCTGATTTTGTACGTTTGCCCACTGACAAAAATTATCAGTCTATAATTTTAATGGTAGGTTTATTTGAACAGTGAGAGACAGAATAACAACAAAGAAATCCAGAAAAACGCATGTGAAAAATGTTATAAATTGATTTGCATTTTAATGAGGGAAATAAGTATTTGACCCCCTCTCAATCAGAAAGATTTCTGGCTCCCAGGTGTCTTTTATACAGGTAACGAGCTGAGATTAGGAGCACACTCTTAAAGGGAGTGCTCCTAATCTCAGTTTGTTACCTGTATAAAAGACACCTGTCCACAGAAGCAATCAATCAATCANACGGGAGGATCTTGTCAATGATCTCAAGGCAGCTGGGACCATAGTCACCAAGAAAACAATTGGTAACACACTACGCCGTGAAGGACTGAAATCCTGCAGCGCCCGCAAGGTCCCCCTGTTCAAGAAAGCACATATACATGCCCGTCTGAAGTTTGCCAATGAACATCTGAATGATTCAGAGGACAACTGGGTGAAAGTGTTGTGGTCAGATGAGACCAAAATTGAGCTCTTTGGCATCAACTCAACTCGCCGTGTTTGGAGGAGGAGGAATGCTGCCTATGACCCCAATAACACCATCCCCACCGTCAAACATGGAGGTGGAAACATTATGCTTTCGGGGTGTTTTTCTGCTAAGGGGACAGGACAACTTCACAGCATCAAAGGGACGATGGACGGGGCCATGTACAGTCAAATCTTGGGTGAGAACCTCCTTCCCTCAGCCAGGGCATTGAAAATGGGTCGTGGATGGGTATTCCAGCATGACAGTGACCCAAAACACACGGCCAAGGCAACAAAGGAGTGGCTCAAGAAGAAGCACATGAAGGTCCTGGAGTGGCCTAGCCAGTCTCCAGACCTTAATCCCATAGAAAATCTGTGGAGGGAGCTGAAGGTTAGAGTTGCCAAATGTCAGCCTCGAAACCTTAATGACTTGGAGAAGATCTGCAAAGAGGAGTGGGACAAAATCCCTCCTGAGATGTGTGCAAACCTGGTGGCCAACTAAAAGAAACGTCTGACGTCTGTGATTGCCAACAAGGGTTTTGACACCAAGTACTAAGTCATGCTTTGCAGAGGGGTCAAATACTTATATCCCTCATTAAAATGCAAATCAATTTATAACATTTTTCACATGCGTTTTTCTGGATTTTTTTGTTGTTATTCTGTCTCTCACTGTTCAAATAAATCTACCATTAAAATTATAGACTGATCATTTCTTTGTCAGTGGGCAAACGTACAAAATCAGCAGGGGATCAAATACTTTATTCCCTCACTGTACATGCAGTCCTCAATCAATAATTAACTGTAAACTGAGGGCTGGGTTGGGCAGAGAGTGTCAGAGTACTCCAGTTGGATGGGGTGGGGGGGTTGAACTGCAGTACTGCAATGACTTCATAACATTACCATGTGGTCCTGTCTGTCAGTACTGCAGTGACTTCATAACAGTACCATGTGGTCCCGTGGGTCAGTACTGCAGTGAATACAGCACCAGTGATTACAGTACGGTCACTGTCGCCAGGACTTTCGGCTGAGCACACACACACAGGCCACGTCGATGCGGATCAGTCTCCAGGCCACCAGGTCCTTAAAGGAAGTCAGTGCCCGCACGAAGGTGTGCGAGTTGGTGCAGTAGGAGTTCCAGTGTCGCCCGTCGATGCCCAGGCAGCCGGAGCTGCCCGCCCGGGCGCCACGGCACGTGGTCTCAAAAAAGTACTGCTTTTTCTTGACGTTGTTAATGTTGACGTCCGGGAGCACCTCCACCTCATTGCCAGATATATCTGTGGCCTTGGTCTTGTTGCCCACCCAGTTGCTGACACTCTCACACACAGAGTACACCCCCCGGTGCTGTGGCTGACCTACCATGCGCCTTGCCCTGCTGGCCCCTGACCCCTGGCGTCCTGTGGGCTCCGTGTCGGGCGGCTGCGCACTGAAGAGAACGCGGGGTGAGCGGTAGCGTCGCTTGGTGAAGAGTTTGGGGTCCACGGTGGGGGCAGAGTTAGGGGTCCTGTTAGGGGCAGGGCCCTGCTGATGAGCGGAGGCCGGGGGGCAGAAGTCCCCTCCCATGGTGCACACGGCCTGGGCACTGACCACGAGGATCAGGACCAGCATGGACGACCTCATGGACACACACCTGGCGGGATCAAACACATACACACACACACATACAGACGTCAACATTTGGGATCAAAAATACACACACACCGACGTCATCATTAGGGATCAAATACACACACAGACGTCAACATTAGGGATCCAATACACACACACACACACACACACACACACACACAGATGTCAACATTAGGGATCAAATACACAAACACGCACACACAGACGTCATCATTAGGGATCAAATACACACACACACACACACAGACGTCAACATTAGTGATCACATACACACACACACAGACGTCAACATCAGGGATCAAATACACTGCATCCGCTAAGGGTCTGCGGTCAAACGACCACCCCTCAACACTGTCAAATGCTCCCTAAAACACTTCTGCGAGCAGGCCTTTCTAATCGACCTGGCCCGGGTATCCTGGAAGGATATTGACCTCATCCCGTCAGTCGAGGATGCCTGGTCAATCTTTAAAAGTAATTTCCTCACCATCTTAAACAAGCATGCCCCTTTCAAAAAATGTAGAACTAAGAACCTCCTGTGGCGGACTGCAATAGCATCGAATAGACCCCGCGATATGCAACTCTTCAGGGAAGTCAGGAATCAATACACGCAGTCAGTCAGGAAAGCAAAGGCTAGCTTTTTCATACAGAAGTTTGCATCCTGTAGCTCTAACTCCAAAAAGTTTTGGTACACTGTAAAGTTCTTGGAGAACAAGAGCACCTCCTCCCAGCTGCCCACTGCACTGAGGCTAGGTAACACGGTCACCACCGATAAATCCACGATAATCGGGAATTTCAATAAGCATTTCTCTACGGCTGGCCATGCTTTCCTCCTGGCTACCCCAACCCGGCCAACAGCTCCGCACCCCCCGCAGCTACTTGCCCAACCCTCCCCAGCTTCTCCTTCACCCAAATCCAGATAGCAGATGTTCTGAAAGAGCTGCAAAACCTGGACCCGTACAAATCAGCTGGGCTAGACAATCTGGACCCTCTCTTTCTAAAATTATCCACCGCCATTGTTGCAACCCCTATTACCAGTCTGTTCAACCTCTCTTTCGTATCGTCCGAGATCCCTAAAGATTGGAAAGCTGCCGTGGTCATCCCCTCTTCAAAGGGGGTGACACTCTAGACCCAAACTGTTATAGACCTATATCCATCCTGCCCTGTCTTTCTAAAGTCTTCGAAAGCCAAGTTAATAAACAGATCACTGACCATTTCGAATCCCACCGTACCTTCTCCGGTGTGCAATCTGGTTTCCGAGCTGGTCACGGGTGCACCTCAGCCACGCTCAAGGTACTAAACGATATCATAATCGCCATCGATAAAAGACAGTACTGTGCAGCCGTCTTCATCGACCTGGCCAAGGCTTTCGACTCTGTCAATCACCGTATTCTTATCGGCAGACTCCATAGCCTTGGTTTCTCAAATGACTGCCTCGCCTGGTTCACCAACTACTTCTCAGACAGAGTTCAGTGTGTCAAATCGGAGGGCCTGTTGTCCGGACCTCTGGCAGTCTCTATGGGGGTACCACAGGGTTAAATTCTTGGGCCGACTCTTTTCTCTGTATACATCAATGATGTCGCTCTTGCTACGGGTGATTCCCTGATCCACCTCTATGCAGAGGACACCATTCTGTATACATCTGGCCCTTCTTTGGACACTGTGTTAACTATCCTCCAAACGAGCTTCAATGCCATACTACACTCCTTCCGTCGCCTCCAACTGCTCTTAAACACTAGTAAAACCAAATGCATGCTTTTCAACCGTTCGCTGCCCTAGGGATCAAATACACACACACACACACACACACACACACACACACACACACACACAGACGTCAACATTAGGGATCAAATCCTGTTTAGGTCCTCTAGATACTGACTGACATCTGAGAAACTAAAAGCTGGAAACTTGGATTCTACTTCTTTGGAGCATAGAGCATAGCATACTGGTTTCAAAATAGGTGAGAAACTCTTCATCCATGGAGAAAGGAACCTTGAGGATAATAATGTGGGCTCAGTGTGATGGCTCAGTGTGATGGCTGAGTGTGATGGCTGTGATTCAGAGATACAACAGCTGTGTGGTTGTGTGCTTACTGGTAATCATAGCTCACTCCCTGTGTTTTCCACATACTGTGCAGATAGAAAACATTTTTACTCTTGCGGCGGCATTGAACGTGTCATTAGTGTGTTGTACTTTATCTCTAACTCTACACCAGGAGGTTTTAAAGTGGCCACCTGACCAGGGAAACTACTCTGACCAGGGAAAACACTCTGACCAGATGAACCTTTTTTGAGATTGTGACTCGCACAGAAATCTTAATTGAGTTTTGCATGTCACTTCTCTCATGAGAAGATTTATGGAAATGAAGTTATTCAAATTTGAATTGGTTTGAAGATACGAGACCACCCTCTTGCTTTGCTCACCTGTGCCGTGTTTCTTCCCCGTGAAGTGTGGCCCCAGGCGGGGCGGGCTCCTAGAGCACGTGTTCAGAGCGGACTGCCTTCCAGGCTCCTGCCATCAGGCCTGTCTCTCTGGCTCTCTCTGGCCCCCAGCTCGGCCCTGGCCCCTGCCGAGAAAGAGAGAGAGATGAAAGCATGTGACCAAACAAAGCACATTGCTTTTTAATAATAACACATCATTTGACAAGCTCACTTCGATAGTCCTACCAAAACTTGGTGAATATTAGTTTTAATCCTCAGCTTGCTCTTTCACTGTTCATGCACCTTGGTTGGAAAGCGAGGTAGAAATGTTGTATTATTTTCCTTCTGCGCTGTGGTGTCATACACACGGTTTGTAAAGCAGCCCAGCAAGCCATTCTAAACACACTGTCATTGGAGAGGGATAGCCAGGAAGGGCCAGTGTGTTAAACTCACACCGTTACATACATACACCTGATACACAGGATGGGCTAAGTGTTGGGTTTTATTGTACAGTGTTGGACCTGTGGGATTTATTGTACAGTGTTGGACCTGTGGGATTTATTGTACAGTGTGGAATCCACAGGTTTGTAGAAAACAGCAAATAGGTTTCCTTGAAACCACAGTGAGACATAACTGCACATATTCCCCACACGCTGCTGAGGTGGTATACTGTCTGTATTAGTGTTTCCCATCTGAAAACTGGGAACTAGATTTGGGTCTTAGAGTATTAAACTCAATGACTTTGCCACAGCCATTTTCTCAGATCTGTGAACATAACACCCAACCCTCTCTCGGTATTGCTCCCGTTGGAATCTCCAATACGTTCCAGGGCTCATCTAAACGAGACCTTGGTCTCGGTATGACTCCCTGGTAAAATAAATAAATTCCAGTGTAATCCCTCTACCCCCCCTTTCCTAGAGGCAGTATTGTAAGGATGGTGCAGAACCATGTGGGCAGAGAGAGAGAGCTAGTTACACACCACACAGCTCCTCTCCAACAACACCGTGTTACTGTCACACAGTCTAACAGCTACTATAAATCAACCACACAGAACACACAATCATCCCTATAGAACACAGAACACACACAATCATCCCTATAGAACACAGAACACACATACTCATCCCTTTAGAACACAGAACACACAGGCACACAACAGCTACAGTAGACACACCACACCATACAGTAGTTCTCCTGAGGTTAGACAAATGCACTGTATGTATGGATGAAGAGGCAAAGAATTTAGCAGAGCTGGTCGTAATATCTTCCCAGAGAATATCTACAGAATACAGCTTTGTGCTGCAAGTTCTTCAGCATAGTCACGGTCAGAACGGAGACATAAGTCATGCAGATTGTCAGTGCAGCATCAGCTCAATTGCTTTGAACCTTGACAGATTTCTATCCTACTTTACTGTATACACTGTACTAAACATTAAGAACACCTTCCTAATTTTGAGTTGCACCCCCTTTTGCCCTCAGAACAGCCTCAATTTGTCGGGGCATGGACTCTACAAGGTGTCGAAAGCATTCCATAGGGATGCTGGCCTATGTTGACTCCAATGCTTCCCACAGTTGTTTCAAGTTGGCTGGATGTCCTTTGGGTGGTGGACCATTCTTGATACACCTGGGAAACTGTTGAGCCTGAAATACTCAGCAGCGTTGCGATTCCACAAACCGGTGCGCAAGGCAGCTACTACCATACCCCGTTCAAAGGCACTTAAATCTTTTGTCTTGCCCATTTACCCTCTGAATGGCACACATACACAATCCATGTCTCAATTGCCTCGAGGCTTAAAAATCCTTCTTTATCCTGTCTTCTCCCCTTCATCTACAATGATTTGAAGTTAATTTAACAAGTGACATCAATAAGGAATCATAGCTTTCACCTGGATTCACCTGGTCAGTCTGTCATGGAAAGAGCAGGTGTTCTTAATGTTTTGTACACTCAGTGTATAATAGCCATGTTTGTCTTTCTCACAGGGAAAGACACATTTTGCCAAACTAATATGGAAATCTTAATGAAAGATTCTGCTACATCCTTCTTGTTTTCAGTTGCATAGCATTCCCTGAATCTTTGAGACCATGTTGTAAAGTTGCACCATGACCAGAATACTGTTTAAGACTCTGTGGAAGCGCACCATGGTTTTTAATCTGTATGCTGAATATGCATGTATGCAAAGCTAAACATATGTTTTTTTGCTGTGTCACTGTAGAGGAATTACACCCAGTCATTGATGTGGTCTGTTAGTTCAGAATAGCACGGCCCACCCACAACCACTGACCTACAACTCATTAGCTCTAATGGAGTCAGTCCATTTAATGAATTCTGTCTGGCATGACTGACAACCAGACCCTGGCGACAAAGACAATCCACCATCTGCAGCTCGGGAAACAACCCCCCCCCCCTTCCCTGAAAACGTTTGCTTCATTCATATGGTAAAAGTCACACAGTGCATCTGGTAACCTGAGCCTGTCTGCCCGGCTCCCATTCAGAGTCGTCGGGAGTAGAGTGAGCTGTGGCCCCGATGTCTTTATCTGAGGGCCACTTCTGGGCTTTGAATGACGTGCTGCTCAGTGCTTTGCTGTGGGCATTCTTGCGAACTGCTCACAGCAGGTATGAAGCATCGCATTGTGCTGGCCTAGAGCCTGATATACGTACACTCTTAGAATTTTTTTTTATATCTAGAACCTAAAAGGGTTATTCGGCTATCCCCATAGGAGAAGCCTTTGAAGAACCCTTTTTGGTTTCAGGTAGAACCCCTTTGGTAAAAGTAGAACCGTTTTTTGGGGTTTCATGTAGAACTCTTTCCGAAGAGGGTTCTACCTGGAACCAAAAAGGGTTTTACCTGGAACTAAAAAGGCTTTTACCTGGAACAAAAAGTGTCCTCCTATGGGGACAGCAGACAAACCCTTTTTTCTAAGATTGTAGCAGGCCTGTGAGGGGACGAGCACGAAGAACCACATGGATACTGGGAATAGTTTGGTCTTTACCCTGATGACCCAGAGTAAGTAAGCATAATATAGAGAGGGTCAGTCAGTTCTTGTATCATATTTACAATGTGCAGGCATACTGGCTCGATAGAGGCAGATACTGTATGTATAGGGGTAAGGTGACTAGTATCAGGATATGTGATAAACCGAGTAGCAGCAGCGTATACGATGACTGTATGTGAGTGGGTGTGTTTAGAGTCAGTATAAATGTATGTGCGTGAGTGTCAGTGTGCGAGTGAGTGTGTAGGGCCCTGTGAGTGCGTGTGTAGGGCCCTGTGTCACGATCTTCATGAATTACGGACCAAAGCTCAGTGTGAGTGGAGTTCCACATCTTTTAATTCCAAAAAGTGAAACTTACAAACAAGAAAGAAAGAATACAGATCGGACAATAACGTAGTGCACACATGCACTAACTCTAAACAATAACCCACAACATAGGTGGGAAAAGGAACACACTAAGTATGGTCCCCAATTAGAGGTAACGACAATCAGCTGCCTCTAATTGGGAACCATACAAACCAAAACATAGAAAACAAATAATAGAATTACCCAACTAGTCACGTCCTGACCAAAACATAGAGAACCCCGAGGGCTCTCTATGGCCAGGATGTGACAGTACCCCCCCCCAAAGGTACGGACTCCGTCCGCAAACCAGAACTCAATGGGGGGGATTCGGGTGGGCATTTTGGTGGCGGCTCCGGTGCGGGACGTACCGGGCTGAGAAGGCGCACTGGAGGCCTGGTGCGTGGAGCCGTCACAGGTCTCACCGGACTGATGACACGCACTTCAGGGCGAGGGCGTGGAGCCGGCACAGGATTCACCAGACTGAGAGGGCGCACTGGAGGCCTGGTGCGTGGAGCCGGCACAGGTCTCACCGGACTGATGACACGCACTTCAGGGCGAGTGCGGGGAGCTGGCACTGGACGTACCGGGCTGAGGAGGCGCACTGGAAACCTGGTGCGTGGAGCCGGAACAGGTTTCACCAGACTGATGACACGCACCTCATGGCGAGTGTGGGGAGCTGGCACTGGACGTACCGGGCTGGGGAGGCGCACTAGAATCCTGGTGCGTGGAGCCGGAACAGGTTTCACCGGACTGATGACACGCTCTTCAGGGCGAGTGCGGTGGCCCGGCTCAGGACATACCAGACTGGGAAGGCGCACTGGGAGGCTGGTGTGTGGAGCCGGCGCAGATTTCACCGGACTGATGACACGCTCTTCAGGGCGAGTGCGGAGAGCTGGCGCAGGACGTACCGGGTTGGACAGACGCTCCTCTAGGCGCCTGCGCTGCAGCTCATTCCTCGCCAATACCTCTCTTCTATATCCTTCCTTAAACTCCTCTCTGTTCCTCCATTCGGGCTCTCTCCTCTGCTCGACAGACAGCCCCATGTGCCCCCCCCCCAAAAAAAATCTTGGGACTGTCCCTGGGCTGCGTGTGATCGCAGACCCCGGCGTCGTCGCTGTTCCTTCTCTCTCCTCGGCGACTCCCGCCACAGAAGGGTCTTGCAACCCCCCATTATCTCCTCCCAGGTCCAGAACACCTTCTCCTGGGCACGCTGCTTGGTCCTTTGGTGGTGGGTTATTCTGTCACTATCCTCATGAATTACAGACCATAGCGCAGTGTGAGTGGAGTTCCACATCTTTTAATTCCAAAAAGTACAAACAAGAAAGAAAGAATACAGATCGGACAATAACGTAGTGCACACATGCACTAACTCTAAACAATAACCCACAACACAGGTGGGAAAAGGAACACACGAAGTATGGGAACCATACAAACCAAAACATAGAAAACAAATAATAGAATTACCCAACTAGTCACGTCCTGACCAAAACATAGAGAACCCCGAGGGCTCTCTATGGCCAGGACATGACACCCTGTGAGTGCATGCGTAGGGCCCTGTGAGTGCGTGCGTGCGTGCGTAAGGCCTTGTGAGTGCGTGCGTAGGGCCCTGTGAGTGCGTGCGTAGGGCCCTTTGAGTGTGCACAGAGAGTGTAAAAATAAAATACAAGGGTAACTCAGGTGTTCCGTGTTGCCATTCTGTTAGCTATTTACTGTAGTTATCATAGTTAGGGGCTCCAGAGTGGCACAGCGGTCTAAGGTGCTAGAGGTGTCATTACAAACCCTGGTTCGATTCCAGGCTGTATCACAACCGGCCGTGTCCCATAGGGCGGCGCACAATTGGCCCAGCATCATCCGGGTTTGGGTTTGGTCGGGGTAAGCCGTCATTGTAAATAAGAATTTGTTCTTAACTGCCTAGTTAAATAAAGGTGAAATAGTTTTATGCTGTTTGAGAGTGATGACTGTTCATCAGATTTTATTCAAAGTGACTGACAGAGAGATACTGTATATTGCAATGCTTCATGAAGGTTTGGCAGATGCTAGACAAAATATGTTTTATCCTAATCAGTGAATCAGTCTGTGATAATGGTTTCAACACAACATTCCTGGGGTGTGATCGTTAATTTCTGATTTCTCCCCTCCTGATACTCCCATTGGGGAAACTAGACTTTCCTGGAAAGTGTGTTACACCCTGCTTGAAAGATGTCTGTTTCAGTGTCAACAAAGCCAGTGTCAGACGAAATACACACACACACACACACACACACACAGGGCCGGCTCTCATCTTTTGGGGGCCCTAGGTGAGAATTGCACCCATTTTACCATGGGGTGAAGAGTTTTTAAAGATAACTTTCTGCAATTCTACACATTTTACCATGACTTCTGCCATGTGAAGGATTGAGGGAGAATGACTAACTAAATCAATGCCCTGCGTGCCTGGTTGGTATTCGGCCATGATTACTACATGTTTAGATAGCTGGCAAGACTAATTTACCAATCAAAAAAATTGTTAAGTGACATGGCTAATTGAGTGACTGACTGCTGATTCACAACCAAATTTCAAACATGCATCTTGTGTATTCTATTATAACTCTCAACTAGCAGCCTGGGGCCCTAAGCGACCGCTTATGCCTGTAGCTGGCACTACACACACACACACACACACACACACACACACACACACACACACACAAAACACACACATGTCACACATACAAAACACCAGGTGACACTGATGTAGGAGGGGAGATTATGAATTGGTGTGAGAGATTGATCGCTGTAACTTCATCAGTCTTCACTAGTGGGTCAAATGTTCCATTGGTCAATGCCACTTTATGCTATAACTGTGTCAGGTCTTTTCTCACCACATTACCTGACCAGGAATGAAGCTGGGTCTTAGTTATAGACTACAACTAGGATTCTAACAAAATGCCTGGCCCTAGTCGAGAGATTCAATTGTAGACTCATAGGCTTAATCAGCTGGTGTACGAGACTGACCATACTCAGACAGCAATGCCAGATTCAAAACAGGACTGGAGAAGAAATAACCATTTTAAACCAGGTCAAAAGCTTCTGCACATGCTCTGAATGGATCAACTCTACTGTGGTAGCACTCATTGTTATGAATATAAATCTCAATTAGGTGTCCGTTCTGAAGATGGTTTGGTGGGATGACACTGTGGTCTGTTTGAACCTGAGATACATTTGCATGTCTTTAAGGTCCAGTGCAGTCAAAAACGTGATTTTCCTGTGTTTTATATATATTTTAAGTATGTGGACACCCCTTCAAGTTAGTGGATTCGGCTATTTCAGTCACACCCGTTACTGACAGGTGTATAAAATTCTCCATAGACAAACATTGGCAGTAGAATGGCCTTACCGAAGAGGTCAGTGACTTTCAACGTGGCACCGCCATAGAATGTCACCTTTCCAACTAGTCAGATGGTGAAATGTCTGCCCTGCTAGAGCTGCCCCGGTCAACTGTAAGTGCTGAAGTGGAAACGTCTAGGAGCAACAACAGCTAGGCGCGAAGTGTTAGGCCACACAAGCTCAACGAACGGGACAGCAGAGTGCTGAAGTGCGTAAAAAATCGTCTGTCCTTGATTGGCTGGAGTGGTGTAAAGCTCGCCGCCATTGGACTCTGGATCAGTTGAAATGCGTTTTCTGGAGTAATGAATCATGCTTCACAATCTGGCAGTCCAAGGGACAAATCTGTATACATACTTTTGGTCATGTAGTGTATATTTCCACACTGAGGTTGGAATAATACTGTGAAAATTATGATAATGCCTGTTTGAAAAGACCAACTGAAATTTCAGCCTGTTTTGATGGGATGGAGTTTTGGCCTGCCTGGTGACATCACCAGGCGGTAAATTAGTTAATAAACCAATAAGAGAGTTCCAAACCTCTCTGCCAATAACAGCTATTTTTCTGTTTTTTTGTTTTGACAGTTTTAATTGAAAACCATTACAGTAAGGTATTTAATTATTACCCAGAAATGATTTGACATTGCGATAGAAACGGCTACATTGGACCTTTTTTAAGAAGGTCTGCCAGGCTTGGCTTTAGATGCAGACAGGGACTTAGTCATCTGAGTGATTGTCATTACAACATTAACATAAGTTTTGGCACATACTTTAACTTGATCCTGATTATAAAAGGAGAAGTAAACAATAACTTTCACTGAATTGGAGAAAGGAATAATGAGGAATTACCATTGGCACAACCAATCCCAAAACTAAAGCTTTTTTTTAAATTGTAGGATGACGAATCGAGACCCCTACCTGTGTATTTCTCAATGTGTGTAAAAGTCACAATTATTTCAGCCCTACAGATTTAGGAAATTAATTTAAGACAGTTTGCTACAGCAGGAAATGTATCCTGCAGCAACAGGAAATGTGAATACTTTTTTGTAGGGGTTGATACGTTTTAAAGTGAGAATTACAAACTTTAGAATACTTTTTTAACCTTGAATACAATACAAGTTAGCATTTCTTGCTGTGCAGGAATATTCTCAGCAAAAAAAGAGTGCTCAAATTAAGATCGTACATCTGTATGACTAAACGGGATTACGTTTTCTCCATTGTGAAGCCAAACCCTGGATGAGAACGCAGGAGAACTGACTGCATCAGGCAGAACAAAATGAATGTCCTGGGGAGAATCTCGATTCCTCGCGTCCTCTCCTCTGTCCTCTCCTTGCCTCCTTTCGAAAAGGTCAAAGGTAATTGAGGGAACGTGGGAACAAATGCTCTTGTATGAAATTAAACTCTCCTTCTCTATTATTCTCTAATGGCAAATGACGTTTACAGAGGTGGAATCCCAAAATACATGTGTTTAGTGGTAAAAATAAATGTAGCTAGTTGTGCTAGACATTTTCCAGAGAAAAGGATAAGTAGCATATGATTTTTAAATGTTTGCATGCTTTTCTCCTCCAAGAAAACAACAGCAGTTTCAAAGGGAGTGTGGGAGATTTTAAAACTCTTCCAAGTTCGGAAACACCTGAGCAATCGGGGATAGGAGCAAACTCCTCCGTTCACCTATTTAATGAATTGACACACCAGATGGCGACCAGTTATCGGTTTCCGCATCATGGAGGAGAACGGGACAGAGGAGACTAAGACAGGACAGACTTTTGCCCTATTGATAATTTCCCCAGATTTCACCACCAAGTAGAACATAATCCTTGATCATTATTATTTTGTTGTTTGTGGATCAACAATCCATCAACCATTCAGACAGTAGTTTATGATGTGACATCAACACCCTGGACTTCCTGACAGGCTGCCCCCAGGTGGTGAGGGTAGGCAATTGGGGCGGCAGGTAGCCTAGTGGTTAGAGTGTTGGACTAGGAACCGAAAGGTTGCAAGATCGAATCCCCGAGCTGACAAGGTAAAAATCTGTCGTTCTGCCCCTGAACAAGGCAGTTAACTCCCTGTTTACCCGCAACTGCGTGGCCATGCAGGACTCCAACACCATCATTCAGTTTGCTGACGACACGACCTCTCCCTCAATGTCAGCAAGACAAAGGAGCTGATTGTGGACTGCAGGAAATTTACATTGACGGGGCTGTGGTGGAGCAGGTTGCAGGTTGAGAGCTACAAGTTCCTCAGTGTCCACATCACTAAGGTCCAAACACATGTGAAGAGGGCACAGCAATGCCTCTTTCCTCCTCAGAAGGCAGATCCTCAAAGTTCTACAGCTGCACCATTGAGAGCATCTTGACTGGCTTTATCCCTGCTTGGTATGGCAACTGCTTAGCATCCGGCCGCAAGATGCTACAGATGGTAATGCAGTACAACACTGGGTCCGACCTCCCTGCCATCCAGGACCTCTATACCAGGAGATGTCAGAGTAGGGCCCTAAACATTTTCAAAGACTCCAGCCACCCAAGTCATAGACTGTTCTCTCTACTACCGCACGGCAAGCGTCTGGAACCAACAGGACCCTGAACAGCTTCTACCCCCAATCCATAAGACTGCTAAATAGTTAGTACAGGTAACTATATGGTTAACTTTTTAACTATCTGCATTGACCCTTTTTGCACTAACTTTTTTGACTCACGGCTGCTACTGTTTATTATCTGTCACTTTATTCCTAGTTATATGTACATATCTACCTCAATTTCCTCGTACCCCTGCACACCGACTCGGTACTTGTACCCCATGTATATAACCAAGTTATCGTTACTTATTGTGTATTTATTATTACTTTTATTATTACGTGTTTTACCTTTCTATTATTTCTCTATTTTCTTTTTCTCTGCATTGTTGGGAAGGGTCCTTAAGTATGCATTTCACTGTTAGTCTACACCTGTTGTTTACGAAGCGTGCTGCTTTTAAACCAAGTAAGGTCATATATTGTCTTTTACATTTGTATTTATCCTACCGTAACTCACACAAGTAATAAGACAGAAATATAAGTACGACGTAAAATTTAAATACAATGATGTTTGCTTGTCGTTTATTCTAGACAAATGCATTTACGTGAGCGATGATATGGATGAATTTCAACCAAGAATGGTATGTTATCATAAACGGCTTCACCTTTTAACAAGGACTGAAGCAAAACAGCTAATCTCAACTGAAGCCCTGAATTGGAAAACTGTATTTATACCCGCTCCAGCTTGTCCAGGAGTTGGGAAATTGAGTTGACTTTCCTTTGCCCTCTGGTGATTATTGAGTCTGAACATTCTAAGAATTATAATAGCATGCAATTGAAGCATACCGTTCACCATTTTCTTGACAACCGTCTTGTTTCATCTAGTTGGGGCGAAAGGCATGATAACTCTGTGGGAAATCATCTTAAATATGACAATTTCAGAGAGTGAAATTGGCAGGATGTTTTGATTCAGTGCAGATGTGTGAGAGTGGAGGAAGGAGAATGGCGTCTGGGCCTGCTGCAGGCCAAAGAGGACCTGTAGTAATCAGCTGCAGGACAGCTCTGTGTTCCAGCACACTGGCTCTGGCTGTTGTCTTGTGGAAGTGGGCTGTAGTCCAATGCATCTGCTGATCTCACAGATTGAGCCATTATTTACTATTCCATTCAGAATACCAAGAAACCAAAATCAACAAATGGGATTGTGAAGACCTGAAGATGATGTGCAGAGTGTGTGTTTAGAAATGTCTCAACAGGCCTGCATTTTGCTGTCTACTGCAAGACAGTTGTGATGTCTGCAATAAAATAAAAGTTTGATGAAATCTATAATTTGGTAGACCTAAGAAAACAGGCATCAGAATAAACACCTGTATCTTTCCTTCTGCCATTTGTCCTTAAATGTTTTAGTGTTGAAAACATAATTCAGCAGTAAAGAAAAATGAAAGTTCAAGCAGGAGTGTACCAGAAACTTGTATGGAGCTGGAGTTTGACTAGAACAATTTCATTAGTCACTGATGGCTGTGTTTGGTCTCTGTGCCGGGACGGAACACAGCTGAAACCTGTCTCTGTACACACTGTCACTTTATACACATTAGCCTCCCTGGAACTGTCAACAAGAGGACAACCAATAACTACAACCATCATAATACTGAACAAAACGCATGCAAGGCTTTGTTTTTCTGCTGTAAGTTATATGTTTACATCAGTAACTAGATGGTTAAGATTTAAAGATTAGTACAGATTTTTCCATTCCCCCACCCCCCTGGCATTATCATGTCTTCCTCTCCTGTCCCTATGCCTAGGTAGGAAAGGCATCAGTATGCAGAAGTGTAGCAACTCTCCAGCACATTGCTGTGCTCAACTAAAACAAATGGTAATACATATTTTGTCAACCTGAATTTAGTTGGTAGATGTGCTCCAGTTTAACCTAATGGAAAGAGTCTTAGCAGAAATAAAATGTCTCTCATATCATTCCACTGAATGATGTCAATGAAGTAAAAAAGGCAGAGAGCATCCTGTATCTCACAGCCAATACTGTAGTGTATTTTACAGTGTATATCTTGGACCAATGGCAGCCATGAGGCCACTTTAGGCCCATTCAAGTCCAGCTAGGTCACAATGTTTTGCTTTGAAATTATGGAGGCTCCATCTGTTTACACCTTTGTTTACTCTGTTTGTGTGTCTCTGTGGCTTGAAATGGCAGTCATTCGGCGGCTTCAAAGAGTCTGTCCCAGATTGCATGTTGCTTTATGACTGCGAGCCATGTCGGGAGGAAAGCATTGTTTGTTATGGTCTCCCTCTCGCTCCCAGAGTTGCAGAATGTGTTAAATGGTATTGCTCTAGTTTAAAGGTAAGCCATGAGTGGCAAAAAAACAGTGTGAGCTTCAGTACCTTCATGCTGCCTCCAAGTGGCCTTCAAACGTTTCCGGTTCTAGGGAAAATATCACTTTAGTGAGGAGCAATGGACCGAGAAATCGTGGCCCTGTTGTTTCTTTCAGATCATCTGAGCAGATGTTCAGATTTACATTATGTCCCACTGTATACAACTGTCTGCGGTTCCTCTAAATATTGAAATTAGATCCAACATTTAGATGGCATACATAAATCTAGTTGCGCGGAACATCAGAGATGATTGCCCCTCTGCAAGTAAAATAAACGTAACGCTTGTGATATAAAACATTTTTACTGGTGTGTGCTATTTCACATGCACTGATGCTCTTGTTCTCAAGCCTAGGCTCATGGTTCCACGTAAAGGCGTTACCGGCAGTTTCTGTTTTTACTAAAGTGTAAAGCGTATCCATGAGTCTGACTAGTATGGGAAAAGCTGCTGACAGACTATAAGAAACTTCTTCCCCTCCAACTGCCATGATATTGGCCGTGTCAGAAATCTTGCCTACTACTTACTAAAACTGCATACTGTGTACTAATCGAACTACATACTATTTAGAACTCACTGTTTAGTAAAAATGTATGGACTAAGCAACACATAACATACCAGGCTCACTGATACTGAGAATGCATGATCTAATGTGCCATTGCCTTGTTCCCGCCATTCATTCATTTGGCAAGGCTCTTCCTCTTGTATGATTATCAGCTGTCAAACACACACAGACCTGAAAAGACGATGCTCTTCCTCAATAGCATGCAGCAAATTCGTAATATTATGAAATTGCACATACAATAAAACACTCAATTTTCGCATACTCTAACGTCCTACTACTTAAGACCCAAGGGTATTCGGACACGGACAATAATCTTGGCATGTTCAACCAAAACTGTACAAATGTGTCATAAGAAATGTTTGCCTTGGGACAGAGCAACAAAATACTGACTACCTGAGACATTAAATATACATTTAGAGTGTAAGTAGAGAACCATGTAATTGTGGTATAATCAGCTTTGAATTAATGTGCAGCAGTGAGGGTTCAACAAATCATTGCTTTCCCATCTACCCTTTGTTGATCGTTATTAAATGAGCTATTCCATCAAGTGTGTCTTATCGCCTATAAAAACACTCTCTATATTAGATTTTACAGGTCATAGCCAGTCCAGGAGAGAGTGTAGAGGTTAGGTACATAGTCTAAGCTTCAAATCACTCTGCACTACCTCGAGGCATAACCGTTTAGAATGATATTATCCAATGAGTTATATCATTGGTCCACTTCCATTTGAAGTGGAAAGTTGGACCGTGTTTATCCCCTGGCTGACCTCCATTTTGCCTATTAACTTGTCCAATGTTATTGTACTGTTACAATCCAATGTTATTTCTTCCATGAGGATTTCAAAAATGTGGTCTACACAAATTGCATAGTAGACCTACTGGTAACTGCCAAAATAAAGGAAAACCCAACATAAAGTGTCTTTTAATAGGGCATTGTGCCACCACGAGCCACCAAAACAGCTTCAACGCGCCTTGGCATATATTCTACAATTGTCTGGAACTCTATTTGTGGGATGCAACACCATTGTTCCACAATAAATGTCATAATTTTGTGTTTTGTTGACAGTGGTGGAAAACACTGTCTCAGGCGCAGCTCCAGAATCTCCCATAAGTGTTCAATTGGATTGAGATCTGGTGACTGAGACACACCCACACCCTTTAAACCCCCCTATGCTCATTTGAGACCCCTCTTTCAAAGTCACTGAGATCTCTACTTCTAGACATGGTAGCCAAAATAACAGGCAACTGGGCATTTTTATACATGACGCTAAGCATGATGGGATGTTAATTACTTAACTCTGTAACCACACCTGTGTGGAAGTACCTGCTTTCAATATACTTTGTATCGCTCATTTACTCGTGTTTCCTTTATTTTGGTTGTTACCTGTACATGTATGACTGTAAGTATATTAATTTGTAGATCTATCTTACCTGTTCATGTGGGATTGAGGCCTATAGCAGTAAGCAGGACATGGCTTGACTTTTGAGGTATGAAAATGTCTGAAAAACATATGATTTTTTTTGTGAACTAACAGGTTATTTCTAGGGTATCCTGCCTTGTTTGAACTATCGGTTAAGTTGGAATGGGCTAAACTGCTCTGGCACATAATATGTGAAAGCAAACTAATGCAGACAGTATGTGTTTATGGCTCTCATCAACCCAAATGCAAAACATATTGGGTCCTGCTACAAACCTCTTTCCTGTCTTGTTCTTGACTTAGACTGTCTTTCTCTTTTTGATTTCCATAATTGCACATGTCGGTGCTCGTATAACTGCACGTAGTGGCTTGATACAGGGTCATTGCACAAGTTATTCCAGTGATTTACTCTGGTAGAAGATCTGTGTAAAGTAGGCTATAGTGTGGCCAGGCATTCCAGTGATTTACTCTGGTAGAAGATCTGTGTAAAGTAGGCTATAGTGTGGCCAGGCATTCCGGTGATTTACTCTGGTAGAAGATCTGTGTAAAGTAGGCTATAGTGTGGCCAGGCATTCCGGTGATTTACTCTGGTAGAAGATCTGTGTAAAGTAGGCTATAGTGTGGCCAGGCATTCTGGTGATTTACTCTGGTAGAAGATCTGTGTAAAGTAGGCTATAGTGTGGCCAGGCATTCCAGTGCTATAGATATTTTTCTTCGAAGGTGGTCTTTGAGGGGTGAACTTCAATGTGTTTTTCATAATCTGGTTTAATCAGTTCATTCTTTTTAGGCATCAATGACTTCAATTCAAACTAAACTAAAGTTAAACAAATGTGACATTTGCCATCTGTGAACTATTCTACGGGAGTTATTAAACATCCAATTGAATCACCTCTCCATAAGGAGTGGATTTGCTATATAAATGCGATCTTATATTCACTTTTGATTGAAAACGCCTAATGCTCTGAAACATATGAGTGGGGAGATGTAGTGTCTGGGAGCCACCTGTGGCCCACCAGCCACCTGTGGGACAGATTGTTTGGCAGATGAACCAGGGCCGTGAGGTCAAACAGCTGGGTGTGAGAAGAACCCTCCCTGGACCGTAGCTCTGTATAGCTCTGTATAGATCTATGTAGCTCTATGTAGCTCTGCATATCTCTGTATAGCTCTGTAAAGATGTGTAGGTCTGTAAAGATATGTAGCTCTATGTAGCTCTGTATAGCTCTGTATAGATGTGTAGCTCTGTACAGATATGTAGCTCTGTAAAGAAATGTAGCTCTGTATACAGTTGAAGTCGGAAGTTTACATACAATTAGGTTGGAGTCATTAAAACTCGTTTTTCAACCACTCCACAAATTTCTTGTTAACAAACTATAGTTTTGGCAAGTCGGTTAGGACAACTACTTTGTTCATGACACAAGTACTTTTTCCAACAATTGTTTACAGACAGATTATTTCACTGTATCACAATTCCAGTGGGTCAGAAGTTGCTCTTTGCTTGACATCATGGGAAAATCAAAAGAAGTCAGCCAAGACCTAAAAAAGAAATTGTAGACCTCCGCAAGTCTGGTTCATCCTTGGGAGCAATTTCCAAACCCCTGAAGGTACCACGTTCATCTGTACGAACAATAGTACACAAGTATAAACACCATGGGACCACGCAGCCATCATACTGCTCACGTACTTGGTGCGAAAAGTGCAAATCAATCCCAGAACAACAACAAAGGACCTTGTAATGATGCTGGAGGAAACAGGTACAAAACTATCTATATCCACTGTAAAACGAGTCCTGTATCGACATAACTTGAAAGGCCACTCAACAAGGAAGAAGCCACTGCTCCAAAACCGCCTTAAAAAAAGCCAGACTACGGTTTGCAACTGCACAAGGGGACAAAGATCGTACTTTTTGGAGAAATGTCCTCTGGTCTGATGAAACAAAAATAGAACTGTTTGGCCATAACGACCATTGTTATGTTTGGAGGAAAAAGGGGGAGGCATGCAAGCCAAAGAACACCATTCCAACCGTAAAGCACGGGGGTGGCAGCATCATGTTGTGGGGGTGCATTGCTGCAGGAGGGACTGGTGCACTTCACAAAATAGATGGCTTGATGAGGAAGGAAAATTATGTGGATGTATTGAAGCAACATTTCAAGACATCAGTCAGGAAGTTAAAGCTTGGTCACGAATGGGTCTTCCAAATGGACAATGACCCCAAGCATACTTCCAAAGTTGTGGCAAAATGGCTTAAGGACAACAAAGTCAAGGATTGGAGTGGCCATCACAAAGCCCTGACCTCAATCCTATACAAAATGTGTGGGCTGAACTGAAAAAGCATGTGCGAGCAAGGAGGCCTACAAACCTGACTCAGTTACACCAGCTCTGTCAGGAGGAATGGGCCAAAATTCACCCAACTTTTTGTGGGAAGCTTGTGGAAGGCTACCTGAAACGTTTGACCCAAGTTCAACAATTTAAAGGCAATTCTACCAAATACTAATAGAGTGTATGTAAACTTCTGACCCACTGGGTATGTGATGAAAGAAATAAAAGCTGAAATAAATCATTCTCTCTACTATTATTCTGACATTTCACATTCTTAAAATAAAGTGGTGATCCTAACTGACCTAAGACAGGGAATTTTACTAGGATTAAATGTCAGGAATCGTGAAAAACTGAGTTTAAATGTATTTGGCTAAGGTTTATGTAAACTTCCAACTTCAACTGTATGTAGCTCTGTATAGATATGTAGCTCTGTGTAGATATGTAGCTTTATGTAGCTTTGTGTAGCTCTGTATAGATATTTAGTGCTGTATAGATGTGTAGCTCTGTATAGATGTGTAGCTCTGTATAGATGTGTAGCTCTGTATAGCTCTGTATCGATGTGTAGCTCTGTATCGATGTGTAGCTCTATATAGATGTGTAGCTCTGTATAGCTATGTATAGATGTGTAGCTCTATATAGCTCTGTATAGATGTGTAGCTCTGTATAGCTCTGTATAGATATGTAGCTCTGTATAGATATGTAGCTCTGTATAGATATGTAGCTCTGTATAGCTCTGTATAGATGTGTAGCTATGTATAGATGTGTAGCTCTGTATAGATATGTAGCTCTGTATAGCTCTGTATAGATGTGTAGCTCTGTATAGCTCTGTATAGATGTGTAGCTATGTATAGATGTGTAGCTCTGTATAGATGTGTAGCTCTGTATAGATGTGTAACTCTGTATCGATGTGAAGCTCTGTATAGATGTATAGCTCTGTATCGATGTGTAGCTCTGTATAGATATGTAGCTCTGTATCGATGTGTAGCTCTGTATAGATGTGTAGCTCTGTATAGATGTGTAGCTCTGTATAGATGTGTAGCTCTGTATAGATTTGTAGCTATGTATTGATGTGTAGCTCTGTATAGATATGTAGCTTTGTATAGATGTGTAGCTCTATATAGATGCATAGCTCTTTAGTTCTGCATTGCAGATAAGGAATGACAGAAGAGGAGTAAAGATGGCAGGCTAGCACTAAGGCCATCTTCAGCAAAATAAATAGCTTATGTTTCAATTCGTAGATAACATCTCCAAATACATCTCAGGCAAATCATAACAGGATAGACTTACAATATCACCAAACTGAAATAGAACACACGTCACCTCATCGCAGATATGTATCTGGATGTAAATATTGGGAGAAGAATTTTCCAGGTATAATATAATACAATACAGTTTTCACTATAACACTTTGTGTTTTCTAGGATTTTCACTTCCTGGTTCCATTGTGTTTTCTAGGAATAAGGATCACAGCGCATTTAGACACCACTGTACCAGTTTGTATGCGTTAGGTAAAGATGTTTCTTTAAGAGTTACAACTCAAGGAAACCATTAGGATGTCATAAATCCAGTCGTTAATTTATATGTATTATTGGTTAGAAAAATCAATGCTCAGTACCAGGAATGCATATTTAATTTTTGTTGGGCTGCTCTAAGGCCACATATTTCTCCCCTGTGCACTCTCCTGTCTGTTCTTCTACTAGTAATCCTGGAGATCAACCATAGGAAAGCTTGGGGGCTTTGGTCCGAACCATGAAGCCCCTCCAGCAGGCAGGGAAGGATTATCTGTCCATAGGGACCTGTTTTCAAGCCTTTCAAACTGCCAACTCTGAGAGACATGTCAGGTGGTGCTAAGCACTGTAAAACACCTTCCCTAAGACCAAACCACACACAATACCTCAGGATCAGAGACTCAAAAAGGAGTGGCTGAATGGCGATTGGGCTGGAAAACTGTTGTGCTTAAGCCACGTAAGAACTTGTTTGTGCAGGTAAGATTTGGGAGTAAGATTTGTGCAGACCCCAAGAGTAGAATTTTAGGGAGTCTTTTTCCATTATTAGCACATGTTCTGTGTTAACAGAGATGATGATGAGTATGATTCGAAGTAAAGCATCTCTGGTGTGATACACTGCATACAGTTCTTCTAGCTCTGGTAAAATGAAGTGTGTTGCGTGCTGTAATGTTGAGGCCCACCCAATACAAATATCCAGAAATGTATCTGTGTTTATTTGGAATGCAGTAAACACCAGGTGGAAAGAGGTCAAAAACATTAGCAAAACATTTATACTGCTTGGTGTCCTAAAGCCATTAGCCGAAGCCCCAAGTGTTTCCCAGGAAGTTTGAGTACTGTGGAGATGAACATTTTAGTGAAGCCACTCTCTTGGTTCCTGCAGCCTCAGTCTTCACCAATAAGGAAGCACAATTCCCCTTTCAAAACACAGGAGAAAGCCCCTCATAATTATCTCAAACTGTGTTTTTAAATTAAACACAGATTGCCTCTTGCTAATCAGGAGACTCTGAGGTATGTTGTGGTGAACTGTCATTACAATTGAATCGTAGGAACCTGTTCTAATTAAGTATGTAGTGCAGCTATCCACTGGATGGCTCTGAATGCACTGTCATGCAGTCAAAGCTACTAACCACTTTTGAAGCTTTTTATTTTTATCTAACCTTTATTTTATCAGGGAGTCATAACTGTATATTTTATCAGGAAACTAAAAGGTTGTTGGCTGTTCAGTATTTCATGTATCACCCCTGGTGCCCTGTTAAATTATTTTGCTATTTAAACAATTTATTTTTGGATAGAAACTCTGAAACGTGAGCTTGTCTGAGGTGTCGGACTCGACGATAGTTGCTATCCATCTGAGTGCTGCGATTGGTTGGCCAAAATTCTGGGGCGGGGCTTAGCGAAGGGTAAATTCCATTTGTAGTTTGGCTCCCTCTCACTCTAAAACGACTAACTTTCTGTGACCTCTATGTGAGTAACATTTGCGTGACAGCTCTTTGAAGGGGAGCGAACATGAACCTTGGGGACATACCTTAGTGTGTCAGGAGAGGATATCGTAAAAATGATGGAAACAACATATTTTTGCTCTTAATTTAAGGTTAGGATTAGGCATTAGGGTTAGCAGCGTGGTTAAGGTTTGGTTTAAAATCAGATTTTATGACTTTGCGGCTGTGCCAGCTAGTGACCATTCTGCAGAGCTGTCTCCAGGGCACTAGATGCCAACTTGGATTGTTCACACACATAACTGCCCTCTCATTAAATGGTCACACCTGATCTCTCCTCCCACTTGCCTTCGATCTTTGAAGACATGTATTTCCATTGTTAGAGCGGTTACTCAACAATTGTGTATATACAGTGCATTCGGAAAGTATTCAGACCCCTTGACTTTTTCCACATTTTGTTATGTTACAGCCTTGGATCAATCTACACACAATACCCCATAATGACAAAACAAAAAACAGGTTTTTAGGCATTTTTTCAAATGTATAATTTTGTTTTTGTTTGAAATATCACATTTACATAAGTATTCGGACTCTTTACTCAGTACTTTGTTGAAGCACCTTTGGCAGCGATTACAGCCTTGAGTCTTTGTGGGTATGACGCTACAAGCTTGACACCTGTATTTGGGGAGTTTCTCCCATTCTTCTCTGCAGATTAAATCAAATCAAATTTTATTTGTCATATACACATGGTTAGCAGATGTTAATGCGAGTGTAGCGAAATGCTTGTGCTTCTAGTTCCGACCATGCAGTAGTATCTAACAAGTAATCTAACAATTTCACAACAACTACCTTATACACACAGTGTAAAGGAATGAATACGAGTATGTGCATATAAATATATGGATGAGCGATGGCTGAACGGCATAGGCAAGATGCAGTAGATGGTATAGAGTACAGTATATACATATGAGATGAGTAATGTAGGATATATAAACATTATATAAAGTGGCATTGTTTAAAGTGGCTAGTGATACATTTATTACATCAAATTTGTTATTATTAAAGTGGCTAGAGATTTGAGTCAGTATGTTGGCAGTAGCCACTCAATGTTAGGGTAGAAGCTGTTTTTCAGTCTCTCGGTCCCAGCTTTGATGCTCCTGTACTGACCTCGCCTTCTGGATGATAGCGGGGTGAACAGGCAGTGGCTCATGTGGTTGTTGTCCTTGATGATCTTTTCGGCCTTCCTGTGACATCGGGTGGTGTAGGTGTCCTGGACGGCAGGTAGTTTACCGTCTGGCCACTCCACCATAAAGACCTGATTTGTGGAGTGCTGCAGAGATGGTTGTCTTTCTGGAAGGTTCTCCCATCTCCACAGAGTAACTCTGGAGCTCTGTCTGAGTGACCATTGGGTTCTTGGTCACCTCCCTGACCAAGGCCCTTCTCCCCAGATTGCTCAGTTTGGCTAGGTGGCCAGCTCTAGGAAGAGTCTTGGTGGTTCCAAACTTCTTCAATTTAAGAATGATGGAGGCCACTGTGTTCTTGGGGACCTTCAATGCTGCAAAAAAATGTTGGTTCCCTTCCCCAAATTACCGACAATTCCTTCGACCTCATGGCTTGGTTTTTGCTCTGACATGCACTGGCAACTGTGGGACCTTCTATAGACAGGTGTGTGCCTTTCTAAATCAGGTGGACTCCAAGTTGTAGAAACATCTCAAGGATAATCAGTGGAAACAGGATGCACCTGAGCTGTATTTCGAGTCTCATGGTAAAGGGTCTGTATACTTACGTAAATAAGGTATTTCAGTTTTTTATTTGTTATAAATGTGAAAAAAGGTAAAAACCTGTTTTTTCTTTGATATTATGGAGTATTGTCTGTAGAATAAGGCTGTAACAAGGGGTCTGAAAGTCAAGGGGTCTGAATACTAGTATAATATTTGGGGGTATCTCAATAGGTATTCCTTTTTTGAGAGAGAGAGAGAGAGAGAGAGAGAGAGAGAGAGAGAGAGAGAGACTGCTGTAACCTGAGGAGCCTGAGGCTAGGCTATGAGCTAATACTCTCACTGATGAAACAGATCAGACGGAAGCTTCCCATTCAACCATGGGCTTCCATCTCTACCTCCTGTCTGCTGAGCCCTCAACCAGGCACCCTGGTCAAAGCCAGTATGGGATTTAAATGCCTGTGGCTAGGTGGAAAACATGTATTTAAACATAATATATCAGGAGTGCCTTGGCAGTTTTTAAATGGTATCCTTAACCAGTCACTTCAGAGAGACCAGACCACTGAGATGGAATGTTTAAGAATGCAAGCAAGTACCATAATAAATATGTCATAAATTGATATTGAATGAATTTAGGGCCTTTAATACACAGTTGATGAAGAAGGTATTTTACTAATTACAAGAGCTATATCAATAGTTCAACAGTATACTCTTCTGTTCAGCAATGTGTTTTTTCTATACAGTATATAAAGCTTAGTCATATAATTTTGAGTAAGTATGTTTCCCAATGTGGCTTCACAAAACAGCAGCAGAGTGGCTGAACTTCAGAGTGTAAAGTCTCCTACCTCTGCAACGGCTCCTCTCCCCTCTTCACAAATGGATGTCCCAACCAATACTGAGCTATATTCCAGTGTGTGAGTTATTCCACAGGTTTATCTTCATAAGTCAGGTCTCCTTCGCATTGAGGGAAGACAATCCACTCAGGCTCTTGCACTTGTTTGGAAATCGATCGTTCTGAAAAGTCAGAGGAGTTCCAGTGCCTGGGGCTCCTTTCAGCTGGGGAGAGTGCTGCAGGTCCTAGTGCCTGCCCAAGTCCTGTCACTGTATCACTTTTATGATCAATGCTGTGTAGGCAATCACCTGTAATCTGTAGTTTTATAATAGCGGATTTTAAAGCACACACTTTTATGTGATATGTCAAAATGTTATCTTACTGGCAAAAGAGTAACAACTTTCTTACAACACAGCATTCACTGAACAGAACGAGCCGTTGTTTTGCAAGGAATAGTAATATCAGTGTGTACATGCTAATCTACAGTACCTTGCTTAGCTCCCTGTATCTTCCTAGAGGTTACAGAAGCTGGAATTGAAAGGGGACCATTTGACAATAGTCAAGTAATTGGGTTAAGATTTGATGAATTGCTATTACGCCCGGTCACCTTCAGCAACCAGCAGCCTCTCTGGCTTTTTGTCTGTTTTTATTTTCATCCAATGGGTTTTGAGAAGGTGGCGAGGACATGAGTATTCCAAGGAATTGATTGCAATTGAAATAACCATGGAAGTTAATTGGGCAAAGACGGGGACAACAGCAGTTACTGGCATTCCACACGCGCCTCCACTAGCCAGCCACACGCGCCTCCACTAGCCAGCCACACGCGCCTCCACTAGCCAGCCACAAAGCCTATGCAGCAGAAGGCTTATCACTCAGTCCCATTCCAGTATGATAGTCATGTTAATGATGAATATCATGGGTTGGCAAGTTGTGTAATTAGTTGTTTTCTTCCTAATTGCTTAATTAGGTTTAGGAATGTAGCCTCTTCATGTTTGTCAGTGGTAAGCAATTAGCAGCAAGCCAGTAAATGTGTCAAACTATTTACATTGGATGGCCTCTAGATGCAATTGTAATTCAGTGGAGGCTGCTGAGGGGAGGACGGCTCATAATAATGGCTTGAACGGAGCGAATGGACTGGCATCAAACACATGGAAATCATGTGTTTGATGTATTTGATACCATTCCACTTATTCCGCTCCAGCTGTTACCATGAGCCTGTTCTCCCCATTTAAGGTGCCACCAACCTCCTGGAAAAGATATACATATGATTGTTTTCAGTCAATGTTGAAGAAAGCATCAAAGATCATCTTTTGACCTGCACTCACGCACAAGAACCAGCCAAGTTCAGACTTTGTACATTTCTATGTCAAACTTCATAAACTGTTATTTGGGTTTCTGTGCCATTCCATGGTCATCGTACATCACAGTATTCTCTTTCCACGACAGATGTTTATTAGATAATCTTTACAGAGTTCTTTGTATAATCCAGCTTGTTTCCAAGGGTTTATGGGTAACTTGGAACACTTTCCTGTCGAACCACTAATACCTATAGGGCAAACTGAATGTTGTAACTGTCAGACATTCAGTGTCTCTGCCTTATCCAGTTACCCCAGTGGCAACAATACTTTCTATCGTTCCATGGCTTTGGATTGGTGGTCGAGGAGGAGCAACCTGTTTTTAATCACTGTCAAACAACCTGTAAAGAATGTATTATGTACATTTGCAACAGGTTTCCTCAAAATTATGCAGGTGTTTGTATTTTCACCCTAAAGTAATGACTAGTTCCCAAGGCCTGAAATTGCTTTGCGGTGACATAGTTGTCAGCAGTCCTACTTATCGTGGGATATTGTTACTGTGGTGAAGTAGTGGGATAAGCACTTCAATATGAGGTGGGCAAGTCAACGTGGTGTTAATGGCAATTTAATAGATTACAAATGTAGTTTGGAGGAGAAGAGGAGTGAGTACTTAAAACAATCCAGGTGGTGGAAAAAGATGTCTCTCTGTCTGTCTCTGTCTGTCTCTCTCTCTCTCTCTGTTCCTACATGCTTTGGACATTTTCTTTCTCCTGACCCTTGATAATGTAATAATCACAGAGGGTTCTCCCGTAACTCTAACTTTTGCAATTGAATTAGCTAAAAAATGTCCGGAATCAAACGATGCGGTCACTAGAGCTTTAAAAATCCTTTCATCCTTTTCTGGTTACCATTCTGAACTTTTCATTCTGACATTGACAGCTGTTTCTTCTCTTGCCATCTCTGCCCAGTTTAAACGAGCTGAATCTACATCAACTACAGTAGTAATAATCAGAATCACATGACAGGAAAAGAAGTTACAGTATGTTTACATGTTACCATCCAAATACTGCATTGTGGCTTGGATTGAATGGAGCCCCTATGAGCCAGTGTAAACTGCAGTCCTGAGGCTGAGGCCAGTCCCCATGGCACCAGTGGTGTCTGCCACTCCAGAACTCTGTATGTGAGGGATCTGACCCCCCTTTCTCTACAGACAGCAGACACTACTTCCTGCTTTAACACTGGGGGGCTTTGGACCTCCTGCTGTTCTCCTGTAAAACACATTTAGAGGACCTCAGCCTTGCAGCTTACATTCTCATGCTGTTCATCACATGGCCCTTGAACGTCTTTAGACATGGTAAGGGGATGACAGTAACCGGAAAGGAAACATAACTCACACTACGGCGGATTCTGAGGACAGCCTGGTTTTCATCAATGTCAGATCAGTCCAAGTGGGACCAATGTATCCTGCCTACTACAGTACAGCTAAGGGTACTTGTTGTAATGTATTATGTAAAGTTATACTAGACACAATAAGTTTGAAGTTACTATTGGAGTTGGCATTAATTAAGAGTCACTGTTTGCCATGTGGGGTGTCTCTCTGTATACTACTGTACATGTAATAAGATACCACTCCGCTTACACCGTGATGACTGCCTTGATTTGCTTGCATGGCAAGAATAAGTACTACCAGACCAAGGGTACGATGGAATGGAATAGATCTGTTTACATTCTTTTAAGGAGTCTAACGGACTATCATACCTAAAAAAATTATGTGATCATTTCAGGGACTAAAGGATAAGAACATATTGATATATATGTTTATTATACGACATACCATATTATTTATATACTGTGAGAGTTGGATGATCTGCTCTTGGAAGAAAATGTGTCATGTCAGTTTAACTACTTTTACACTTGATATACAGTAAGTTGTACAACCATAACCCAAGTGTAATAGTGAAATGTGAACTAAAGGAAGAAAGTATATCACAGCCTCTGTGGTATTTATTATACAGTAGCTTCCAGTGGGGATGTGTGTAGGGTAGTTAGGGGAGGCTGTGTGAGGGAGTTAGGGGAGGCTGTGTGGGGGAGTTAGGGGAAGCTGTGTGGAGGAGTTAGGGGAAGCTGTGTGGAGGAGTTAGGGGA
>QNTS01002059.1:195240-235176 GCA_003317085.1 Hucho hucho
GGCCTCCTCTCCTCTGGCTGTGGGGAGTCAGGCTTGGACCCTCCCGGCCTCCTCTCCTCTGGCTGTGGGGAGTCAGGCTTGGACCCTCCAGGCCTCCTCTCCACTGGCTGTGGGGAGTTAGAGTTAGGGGTGGGCCCTCCAGGCCTCCTTTCCTCTTGTTTTGGGAATTTAGGGGGTCAACCTCCAGGCTTTCTCTCTTCTAGCTGTGGGGTGTCAGGCTTTGACCCTCCAGGGCTCGTCTCCTCTGGCATTGGGAAGTTAGGGGTAGGGTTTTACCCTACAGGCATTTTCTCCTCTAGCTGTGGGGAGTCAGACTTGGACCCTCGTGGCCTCCTCTCCTCCTTCTGTGGGGAGTCAGGCTTGGACCCTCCAGGCCTCCTCTCCTCTGGCTGTGGGGAGTCAGGCTTGGACCCTCCAGGCCTCTTCTCCTCCGGCTGTGGGGAGTCAGGCTTGGACCCTCCAGGCCTCCTCTACTTTGGCTGTGGGGTGTTAGGCTTGAACACTCCAGTCCTCCTCTCCTCTGGCTGTGGGGCGTCAGGCTTGCACCCTCCAGGCCTCCTCTCCTCTGGCTGTGGGGAGTCAGGCTTGGACCCTCCAGGCCTTCTCTCCTCTGGCTGTGGGGAGTTAGAGTTAGGGGTGGGCCCTCCAGGCCTCCTTTCCTCTGGTTTTGGGAAGTTAGGGGTAAGGTTTTACCCTACAGGCCCTTTCTCCTCTAGCTGTGGGGAGTCAGGCTTGGACCCTCCATGACTCCTCTCTTCTGGCTGTGGGGAGTCAGGCTTGTACCCTCCAGGCCTCCTATTCTTCTGGTTGTGGGGAGTCAGGATTGGACCCTCCAGGCCTCCTCTCCTCTGGCTGTAGGGAGTTAGGCTGTGGTGAGTTAGGATGTGGGGAGTCAGGACTTTAGACCCTCCTGGCCTCCTCTCCTCTGTCTGTGTGGAGTCAGGCTTGGACCCTACAGGCCTCCTCTCCTCTGGCTGTGGGGAGTCAGACTTGTAACCTCCAGGCCTCCTTTCCTCTGGCTGTGGGGAGTCAGGATTGTACCCTCCAGGCTTCCTATTCCTCTGGCTGTGGGGAGTCAGGATTGTACCCTCCAGGCGTCCTCTCCTCTGGCTGTGGGGAGTTAGGCTGTGGGGAGTCAGGACTTTAGACCCTCCAGGCCTCCTCTCCTCTTGCTTTGGGAAGTTAGGGGTAGGGTTTTAGCTGTGGGGAGTTTGGCCAGGCATGCCCACATCTGGGCCCCATTAGCCACATCAGATCAGAACTGGTGCTGAAAAAGACAGCTGACTGGAACTGAACAGGAAATTGGAGTTTACGTTAATTCTATAAAACATTACACCAGAAATAAAGACAAAAAATAAATTAATGCAGTGAGATGAAGACTCCCCACAGCCAGAGGAGAGGAGGCCTGGAGGGTCCAAGCCTGACTCCCCACAGCCAGAGGAGAGGAGGCCCGGGGGGTTTTGATTTTCCTGATCAACAACCGGCACCATGACAACCCTTCCTTGGTGTAGGATATGGGGGATCTGGAATTGATCCCCTGTGAGTTGAACCCTGACCCCACACTTACGTCAACTCACTCAGCAGCCAGTCCTATAAAACCAGGGATGGAGATAAAGGAATTGGTGGACGCTGAGTGGAACACGTTCAGACCTAGTCTATAGAGCATTGCACAGACTCAAGCACCCACCCACGCACTAATACACACCGCCTATACCCAGGGATGAGCCTTGGGTTTTGTTGGATAGATAGCCTTTCAATGTGGATGCTGGGGCCCAGAGTACAATGCTGGTATTGTCTGACAAAATTGACCATTTTCACACTGGATTATATTTCTCTTTTATTTTACTAGGCAAGTCAGTTAAGAACAAATTCTTATTTTCAATGACAGCCTAGGAACAATGGGTTAACTGCCTTGTTCAGGGGTAGAACAACAGATTTTTACCTTGTCATCTCGGGGATTCAATTTTGTAACCTTTCGGTTACTAGTCCAATGAACTAACCACTAGGCTACCTGCCGCCCCCTTTTAAAGTGTTGAATTTCAAAAATCTCACCACTCTACGCAAATGTTTATCACACAACCGCCTGGTTTAAATGTTGGACTTCAAGCAGGTTTCACAGATCCCGATGAGCTTCAACTCAATTAGTCTCAGCACCAGATAATTGGCCAAAGATTCTGGTCTATTGACCCCATTGGTCGTCGTCCAATCTATGACGATAAATGTTGGCACATTTTTTGGAGATTGTTTCAACTGATTATTACCGCTCTCTAGTAATTATTTTGTCCAAACCTTCTATTATGTTTTGATGAGTATTCAGTGCAGTGTGGTGAAAGAGTAATGTATGTTCAGTCAACATCATTCAAAACAACATCCTGTTCAACGTCCACCTTCACTGTACATCTGATATATCTGAGTACATACTGCAGCTAAGTCTATCTGCCGATTGAAAGATCCATTGTGTCTTCTTCTAGAGGGTTGTTTGTAAAAGATCTGGTTCCTGTTTGGTCTATGGAAGGTTATGTTCCTTTCTCTTCGGAGCCTGCAGTGTGTTGACAGATGAGGTCACATGAAGCACGATTGTCAAAAGACTAGACTGTGCTAATTGTGATGACTACTGTTATCCAGACAAATGTATCCGCTTTGTAAATATGTATCATTATTTTTCCTTTACGTAAGCAGTGGTTGAAAACATGGGATCTTATCTTGTTGGAAACAGTATTCCTTATATTGATATCACAATATAAAATGTTGATGGAATTTATTTACAGTAATAAAAGCCTATGCATTAAGTATGATCCCATAGTCAAATGACGGAAATGCTCAACTATTCTTCGAAACACTTAGTGATATGCCCTCCAAGGATTCACTGCTACAATACAGCATTGTAAGATTGAGTGACACACACTATGTCACTGGGGGTTTGGCTGGACTCCCACTACCTCTTCCCTGAGGGGCTGAGTCTTTGCCAGGGTACTTCTCCAAGTGCTAGTGTGTGTTGAAGGAGTGATATTGAACCAATGCACAACACATCTTACAGTATCTGCACAGTGAAGTGCTCATGGATTTTTCTCTGTCATTGAGTTGGAATGCTCTTCTGCATTAAACGCCCCTCTCTCTGAACATTGACTCAATGGAGTTCCCTGTTCTCATTGACATGAGTAAGGACATTTCCTTGTGGCACCCCAATAAATGTCATCAAGTGCAAAGCTTGGTATTTTATGTAACACTGATGTTCACTGGCTATGAGCTATGACCACGTGGACAATAAAAAGGTGTCTCCACGACCACAGCCAAAGATCCCTGTAATGTTGCCTGATGCCACTTTGTCCACATAAACAAGTGTTCTTTTTGATTATTACTCAATCGAGCTGGTTGTGTCCTTGAGTGATTCAACTGTAACAGCTACTCAGAAGTCACATCCACTTTGCCCCAGCCCCAGCCTGACAAGACAGGATCAGTGTATTTCAAACCCACATACCATACCCATATCCATTTCAAACATCTCTCATCTACCAAAAAACTAAGCAGACATGTTATGTAGACGGATACGGTGTCCACCACACAATTCATAACTATTTGAAGACAGCATAATATGCCTAATGACACTGAACACATGGACATAGTGAGTCTCACTAAGGTGTAACGACCACAACATACAGTATACTAAAACATTTATTACTGTATTCTACTGAAACACCATACAGTATACTAATACATTCATTACTGAAATACCATACAGTATACGAATGCATTCATTACTTTATACTACTGAAATACCATACAGTATGATAATACATTCACTTCTCTATACTACTGAAACACCATACATTATAATAATACATTCACTACTGTATACTACTGAAATACCATACAGTATACCAAAGCATTTATTTCTGTATACTATTGAAATACCATACAGTATACTAATACATTCACTACTGTATACTACTGAAATACCATACAGTATTATAATACATTAATTACTGTATACTACTGAAATACTATACAGTATACTAATACATTCACTACTGTATACTACAGAAATACCATACCGTATACGAATATATAATAATTTGTTCTTAACTGACTTGCCTAGTTAAATAAAGGTAAAAAAATTAAATAACAATAAAAAAATATATATACATATATATTTATTGCTGTAAACTACTGTAATACCATACAGTATACTAATGCATGTATTGCTGTACACTAATGAAATACCATACAGTATACTAAAAACATTTATTTCTGTATACTACTCAAAAATATAATTATAAAAAATATAATATAATACACTCACTACTGTATTATACTGAAATAGCATAGAGTTAAGACCTACTAATGCATTCATTATTGTATGCTACTGAAAACCATATGTATATTAATACATTCATTACTGTATACTACTGAAATAACATACTGTATACTAATACATTCATTACTGTATACTACTGAAATACCATACCATATCCTAACATATTAATTACTGTATACTTATACATGTTTTGCTGTATATTACTGAAAGACCGTGGAGTATAGGCCTACTAATACATCCATTACTGTATACTACTGAAATACCAAATGTGTATACTAATAAATTAATTACTCTATATTCCTAAATTACCATACCGTATACTAATACATTAACTGTATACTACTGAAATACTATACAGTACACTATTACACTCACTACTGTATACTTCTTAAATAACATACAGTATAGACCTACAAATACATTCATTACTGTGTACTACTGAAATACCATACCTGAATACTAATAAATTAATTACTGTATACCACTGAAGTAACATCATATACTAATTCATTCATTACTGTATATTAATGAAATACTATACAGTATACTAATACATTCACTTCTGTGTACTACTGAAATACCATACAGTATATTAATACATTCACTGCTCTATACTACTGAAATACAACACAGTATAGGCATAATACATTAATTACCGTATACTACTTAAAATACCATACAGTATAGGCCTACTAATACATTTATTGCTGTGTAATACTGAAATAGCATACAGTATACTAATACATTCATTAATGTATACTACAGAAATACCATATATTATACTAATACATTTATTACTGTATAATACTGAAGTTCCATACAGTATTCTAATAGATTCATTACTGTATACTACTGAAATACCATACAGGATTCTAATACATTCATTACTGTATACTACTGAAATACCATACAGTATACTAATCCATTCACTTCTGTCTACTACTGAAAGAACACACAGTATATTAATACAGTCACTGCTCTATACTACTGAACATTTCTCCTCAATGAAGTAGCTATCAGCAAAGTCAGAGCGGGTAAGGTGGAAAAATGTAAAGTGCGAGTTAATTCACGCAAGCTTTTTTGCTAGGGTAGGTCGGGCGTGAGGAGGGTGTGCAGGGGGGGTACTGTGGGATTATGTAACATACTCTTTGAAGAGGTAGGGTTTCAGATGTTTTCAGAAGATGGGCAAGGACTCTGCTGTCCTAGCTTCAGGGGGAAGCTGGTTGCACCATTGGGGTGCCAGGGCAGGGGAGAGCTTGAATTGGGCTGATTAAGAACTGCCCTCCCGAAGGAGTGGGAAGGCCAAATGACCAGAGGTGGCAGAACGGCGTGTTCGGATTGGGGTGTAGGGTTTGAGCATAGTCTGAAGTTAAGGAGGGGCAGTTCCTCTTGCTGCTCCGTAGGCAAGTGCCATGGTCTTATAGTGGAGGCGATCTTCAACTGAACAGCAGGTGGCCTGCAGCAATCTGGATGAATTGGATAAGTTATTCTGGATAAGTCTTTACTGTATACTACTGAAGTACCATACATTATACTAATACATTCATTACTGTATACTACTGAAATACTATATAGTATACTAATACATTCATTACTTTATACTACTGAAATACTATACATTATACTAATATATTAATTACGTTATACTACTGAAGTACCATACATTATACTAATACATTCATTACTGTGTACTTCTGAAATACTATATAGTATACTAATACATTCATTACTTTATACTACTGAAATACCATACATTATACTAATACATTCATTACTGTATACTACTGAAATGCTATACATTGTACTAATACATTCACTACTGTATACTACTTACATACTATACATTCTACTAATACATTCATTACTGTATACTACTGAAATACCATACAGTATACTAATTCATTAATTACTGTATACTACTGAAATACTATACATTATACTAATACATTCATTACTGTATACTACTGAAATACTATATATTATAGTAATACATGCATTACTGTATACTACTGAAATACCATAAAGTATACTAATACATTCATTTCTGTATACTACTGAAATAGCATACAGTAGACTAATACATTCACTACTGTATATTACTGAAATACACACCCCTCAAAGCTCACATATGCCTAAACTAGCTTACCTCAGCTCTCTTATCCTATCACAACGAAGCTGGAAATCATTCTTAACTTGCTTACTACAGCTCTCCTATCCTATCACAACCAAGCTGATAACCATTCTAAACTAGCTTACCTCAGTTCTCTTATCTAATCACAACCAAGCTGGAAACCTTTCTTTACACGGAGGAGAGAGTTTGGGCGTAAGAGAAAGAGGCAGTCTAAAGAACACAGCCCAAAGTCTTCTCTCTTCAAAGGGCCAAACTCCCTGTCCTGCAGCCATCAATCGATAAATTGGGCCTTGAAATGAGATCTGTGTGAAAGGTGAGGCGGGCCACCCTGTCTAGGGGCCTGAGAGGGCTGGCCCCTGGGGTGGGTACCTATTGTACCCACGGCATGGGGCATTGAGGCTCACGCAGCCCCCATCCTCCCCTACCAAGAGGATCAGGTGACCCTCCTGCACCTTTGAAATCGGGTACATGATCAAACACCCCGCCATCACAAACTCCACCACAGCCCCCTCCAGTGAAATCCAGGCCAGTTTACTGACATTGATAGGTTGGTGGCTTGGATCATTGGAGGGAATTTCCATTCTTATCCAAAATTACTGGCTTAGGAAAAGCATACTAAGCTTGAGTCCATTTGAAGGATTTAAAAAAGTTTTACTTGTAAATGAATGAATGTATTGAGGTAACTGTGTTTTCCTGAAGTGGTTTAACTCCCATTACATAAAGAACAAAGTGTCATGGGGCGGTGGGAAAGAGATGAGTGTTTTCTCCTAACCATATGGATGGTGTAGGTTCCTGATGTTATCTCTAGAGTACCGTCCTTTCTCTCACTCTCTCTTGCTATCTGTCTTCTTACACCCCCACTAGTTTTCCGCTCCTCTTCTTGTTCATTGTTCTGTCGTGCCTGTTGGGAGATTGGAAGGGAAAATTCTTCATTCCTATGTAATTAGTCCTTTTCTTCCAATACTGCCAGGGGTCAGCAAGCTCCAAGCACAGGGACATAACTTTGTTTAGATATCTGAGCCAAAATATGGTCTCTCTCTCTCTCTCTTTCTCTCTTTCATCCAATCAGCCAGTGGGTGCTAAGAAGACATTCTTGTAACATGCTTCATTGAGCACTTCAGATTCACAGACAAGCCATTGCTTTTCCATTACCCGTTTACATTCCAACACTGTTTTCATCTTTATGCTCTGAGTGACAAATTGCACAATTTACAAATCCAACAGTACTGAACGTCTCAGTGTCTCAGGACTGCCCTGGGATACATACTGTATATGGTATCTAACTTCTAAGGAATGGCCCCAGCTCAACCTGATCTTTGAAAGAGAACTCTGTTAAAACCAAAATTGCTTACTTTGCTTTCGCTAATCCTGTTCATGTTAATGCATTGCCAGGGCCCGTTCCTACGACCGTCATTGTATTTTGTGTTTCTAGGTTTCTAGGTGTTTTCAAATGAACACATTCCACAGATTATCATTATTTTGAAAGGTTTTGTGCGAGTTTGTGTAATTGTAGGTTATGGTGACACAATCTAAGACTACACTAAAATGGATGATAATTATGTATGGAGTTATCTTTCTGTAGCTTATTTACATGTATCAACATGATTAGAGAGGTTTCTTGCAGAGTAATTTGGAATTATAATATAAATTCAAGTTGTGTAAATCAGAAATAACTAAATAAAAACAAACAAGTGCAGTATGTCTTTTCTCTACAGTAACTATGTATGAACAAACTAACCCCATGGTCCTTATACAACATCTCCAACTGTGTGACATATAACTGTGCTTTATATATAACTCAACTTTATTTTCATCTGTCCACAGAATACTTTGCTGGTAGCGTTGTGGAACATCCAGGTGCTCCTTTGTAAACTCCTGATGTGCAGCAATGCTGTTTTTGGACAGCATTTGCTTCTGTGGTGTCCTTCCATGAACAACATTTGTGTTTAGTGTTTGACGTATCGTAGACTCGTCAACAGAGATGTTAGCGTGTTCCAGAGATTTCTGTAAGTCTTTAGCTGACGCTCTAGGATTCTTCTTAACCTCATTGAGCATTCTGCGCTGTACTCAGTCATCTTGGCAGTCATCTTTTCAGGATGGCCACTCCTAGGAAGAGTAGCAACCGTGCTGAACTTTCTCCATTTATAGACAATTTGTCTAACCGTGGACTGATGAACATCAAGGCTTTGATAGATACTTTAGTAACCCGTTCCAGTTTTATGCAAGTCAACAATTCTTAATCGTAGGTCTTCGGAGATCTCTTTTGTTCGAGGTATGGTTCACATCAGGCAATGATTCTTGTGAATAGTAAACTCACATTTTGTGAGTGTTTTTTATAAGGCAGGAAAGCTCTAACCAAAATCTCCAATCTCGTCTCATTGATTGGACTCCAGGTTAGCTGACTCCTGACTCCAATTAGCTTTAGGAGAAGTCATTAGCCTAGGGGTTCACATACTTTCCCCAACCTACACTGTGAATGTTTCAATGATGTATTCAATATAGACAAGAAAAATACACAAATTTGTGTGTTATTAGTTTAAGCACACTTTGTTTGTCTATTGTTAGATGAAGATCTGATCAAATTTCATGACCAATTTATGCAGAAATCCAGGTAATTCCAAAGGGTTCACATACTTTGTCTTGCCACTGTACATATAACTGTGTGACATACATTTCACTCTAAATGGGTAAAAGTAGACCCTCATAGATCACCCCTAACCTCACCTTTAGGTTAAACTGTTATATGTGTCCTGTCGCCCAAGGCTAACTCCTCCGGCTGCTCAGTTCTAAGGTTACAGTGTTGAGGTCAGTAATCTACGCACTAGCTGTCACGGCAGCCTGAAATAACGGTCAAATAAGCAATGATAACAAATCCAATATTAGTATGCTCTTAGCTGTCATATTCAATAAATCTCAATTTAAATATCTATTTCAGTCAAGCAGTGCTGCAATTGAATGTTTTTTGAATTGCAACAAGTTTATTGTCCGGTTGATCTTGGATTTGGATGAGTTTGGTGATGTGTTGGCCCTAGATGGGTGAGTAAACCTTGGCAGAATACTTCCCTTTGCTGCCTCCTTGTGGTGTACACTGGAATAGACTTTGGAATAAGCCAAGTCAAATACAGGGAGGTTGCCATCATGTTTATAATCTTCTCTAAACAGATTTTCCGTCAGATTTGGTCATGGGTTATCAAGTCATAATTTACGTAAAACATTTCTGCCAAGAGCCACCCCTCTTCTAAAGTACCATGCATGTAAACTTTGATATCTACCGTAACAAATTAAATGGAAAAGATCGGTACGTCATTGATTTGGAATTGATCATTTGTAACCAATTTATGGTAGCGTCGGTAATTTATACTTATATTTTCAAAGTTTACATTTTTTATATCTGTGTCTATATTTTCCATGAGTTTCTAGTGATAGACAATATGGTTCATGAGAAAATAGCCAAATTTCTTTTATTTTTTTATTTTATTTCACCAGGTAGGACAGTTGAGAAAAAGTTCTCATTTACATTTGCGACCTGGCCAAGATAAAGCAAAGCAGTGCGCCAAAAACAACAACACAGAGTTACACATGGGATAAACAAACATACAGTCAATAACAGAATAGAAACATCTGTATACAGTGTGTGCAAATGGAGTAAGGAGGTAAGGCAATAAATAGGCCATAGCGGCAAAGTAATTACAATTGAGTAATTAACACTGGAGTGATAGATGTGCAGATGAGGATGTGCAAGTAGAAATACTGGTGTGAAAAAGAGCAGAAAAACTAAAACAAATATGGGGATGAGGTAGGTAGTTGGATGGGCTATTTACAGATGGGCTGTGTACAGCTGCAGCGATCGGTAAGCTGCTCTGACAGCTGATGCTTAAAGTTAGTGAGGGAGATATAAGTCTCCAACTTCAGTGATTTTTGCAATTCGTTCCAGTCATTGGCAGCAGAGAACTGAAAGGAAAGGCGGCCAAAGGAGGTGATGGCTTTGGGGATGGCCAGTGAAATATACCTGCTGGAGCGCGTGCTATGGGTGGGTGTTGCTGTGGTGACCAGTGAGCTGAGATAAGGCGGAGATTTACGTAGCAAAGACTTATAGATGACCTGGAGCCAGTGGGTTTGGTGACTAATATGTAGCGAGGACCAGCCAACGAGAGCATACAGGTCGCAGTGGTGGGTAGTATATGGGGCTTTGGTGACAAAAAGGATGGCACTGTGATAGACTGCATCCAATTTGCTGAGTAGAGTGTTGGAGGCTATTTTGTAAATAACATCGCCGAAGTCAAGAAACGGTAGGATAGTCAGTTTTATGAGGGTATGTTTGGCAGCATAAGTGAAGGACGCTTTGTTGCGAAATAGGAAGCCGATTCTAGATTTAATTTTGGATTGGAGATGGTTAATATGAGTCTGGAAGGAGAGTTTACAGTCTAGCCAGACACCTAGGTATTTATAGTTGTCCACATATTCTAAGTCAGAACCGTCCAGAGTAGTGATGCTAGTCAGGCGGGCGGGTGCGGGCAGCTATCGGTTGAAGAGCATGCATTTAGTTTTACTTGCATTTAAGAGCAGTTGGAGGCCACGGAAGGAGTGTTGTATGGCATTGAAGCTCGTTTGGAGGTTTGTTAACACAGTCTCCAAAGAAGGGCCAGATGTATACAGAATGGTGTCGTCTGCGTAGAGGTGGATCAAAGAATCACCTGCAGCAAGAGCGACATCATTGATGTATACAGAGAAAAGAGTTGGCCCGAGAATTGAACCCTGTGGCACCCCCATAGAGTCTGCCAGAGGTCCGGACAACAGGCCCTCCGATTTGACACACTGAACTCTATCTGAGAAGTAGTTAGTGAACCAGGCGAGGCAGTCATTAGAGAAACCAAGGCTGTTGAGTCTGCCGATAAGAATACGGTGATTGACAGAGTCGAAGGCCTTGGCCAGGTCGATGAAGATGGCTGCACAGTACTGTCTTTTATCGATGCCGGTTATAATATTGTTTAGGACCTTGAGCGTGGCTGAGGTGCACCCGTGAACAGATCGGAAACCGGATTGCATAGCGGAGAAGGTACGGTGGGATTCGAAATGGCCGGTGAACTGTTTGTTAACTTGGCTTCCGAAGACTTTAGAAAGGCAGGGCAGGATGGATATAGATCTGTAACAGTTTGGGTCTGGAGTGTCAACCCCTTTGACGAGGGGATGACCGCGGCCGCTTTCCAATCTTTAGGGATCTCAGACGATACGAAAGAGAGGTTTAACAGACTAGTAAGGGGTTGCAACAATTGCGGCGGATAATTTTAGGAAGAGAGGGTCCAGATTGTCTAGCCCAGCTGATTTGTAGGGATCCAGATTTTGCAGCTCTTTCAGAACATCAACTGTCTGGATTTGGGTGAAGGAGAAGCGGGGGGGGGGGGACTTGGGCCAGTTGCTGCGGGGGGTGCAGAGCTGTTGGCCAAGGTTGGGGTAGCTAGGTGGAGAGCATGGCCATCCGTAGAGAAATGCTTATTGACATTCTGGATTATCGTGGATTTATCGTTGGTGACAGTGTTTCCTAGCCTCAGTGCAGTGGGCAGCTGGGAGAAGGTGCTCTTATTCTCCATGGACTTTACAGTGTCCCAAAACTTTTTGGAATTAGTGCTGCAGGATGCAAATTTCTGTTTGAAAAATCTAGCCTTTGCTTTCCTAACTGACTGTGTATATTGGTTCCTGACTTCTCTGAAAAGTTGCATATCGCAGGGACTATTCGATGCTAGTGCAGTACGCCACACGATGTGGCGTAATTAATGAATAAACAACAACATCTGATTAACAATGTCATTATTTTCAATTAACTATGCAAATCATATCCAATTATTTACATCTGCCACCGATTTGGCGCCAAAATATTTACAACCAAGACATTGACATAGTAAAATAAATAAAAGCTTACCTTGATTTGGAAGAGTTCCAGTGTTAGATAGCCAGCTAGCTAACATAGCATCCATCTCTGTTTGAGCTGGGTATTTGATTCGGCTAAACTAGCTAGCTGCATTCGCTAGCTAAGTAAGTGAAAGTAAAAAAAAAAGAAATATAGCTATCTCTCTCTCCATCCTGCTTCTCCTTCATTTTTGAATTAATGTATTTGTTCAAAACTGTTCAACTGTTGTCTTTCTCTCTCTTGAGTCAACTACTCACCACATTTCTGGACTGCAGCGCTAGCTAGTTGTAGCTTATGCTTTCGGTACTATATTGATTCTCTGATCTTTTGATTGGGTGGACTACATGTCAGTTCATGCTGCAAGAGCTCTGATAGGTTGGTGGACATCCTCCAGAAGTTGTCATAATTACTGTGTAAGTCTATGGAAGGGGGTGAAAACCTTGATTCTCTTAGCTTTTATATTGAAGTCAGTGTACCCAGAGGAGGACAGAAACTCTCTGTCCTCCGGCTACACCTTGGTGCTACCTTACAGAGTGCTGTTTAGTTTAGTTTATTTGCACAATTAGAAAGACAGTTTGTAACAGAAAAAAGGCCAAAGGTCATAAATGATCATACATCACACAGATTTAGCAGTGTGGACAAACAAACAAAGGATAAAATAAAAACTAGACTCAAAAGTGATAAAGAAATAGAAAATCTAAACAGAAAGTCATGCTACTGGTGTAGAACTGTGATGGACAGTACGTGCCTCTCAAAACTAAAATCAACAATGACGGGGATAGCTTGGGAAAACCAGGCTGGAATGATTTCCAGATCATAGGGCCTCTATAGGTCATTCAGAATTGAGAATAGGTTGTTGTTCTTGAATATGGGTGAAGTAGCTGTTTTCTGTTTCTTGTTGAGTAGTTATGAAATTCATATGTGGCTGTAAAAAGTTTGAAGAAAGAGGGTAATACGTGATTTAAAGTGGGGTAAACAAATTGAGCAACTTGAAAATAATTTGTTTGATAAATATTCAGGTGTCCTACGTTTTTGAAAAGTGCTGCTGAATGGTCTCTAAAACCGATGATATTATTTCTACAGAGCGTTTCTGCAGCGATAGATTAATAGTAGTTTGGTATGGTGTGTGCTGGTCCATATAATGTTACAGTAACAGATGAATGGGAAGATCATTGTGTAATAGAGACAGAGAAAAGTACTTCTGTTTAAGGGATATCTAATTTTGTATCCCTGTATTTTTGGCGATTTTAGAGGTTGTCTTTATGTGTGGTTTCCATGACGATGCATCATCAATCAGAACACCAAGAAAGCGGGTTGTACAGGCATGATCAACAGGAACAATGCATTCAGAAAGTATTCAGACCCCTTCACTTTTTCCACATTTTGTTACATTACAGCATTCTATTTTTTTTTATCAATCTACACACAATACCCCATAATGACAAAGTGGAAACAGGTTTTTAGAAATTTAAAATAAAGAACAGAAATCTGTTTTTTTATTATCACACCCTTTGCTATGAGACTCGAAAAGTTAGCTCAAGTGCATCCTGTTTCCATTGATCATCCTTGAGATGTTTCTGCAACTTGATTGGAGTCCACCTGTGGTGAATTCAATTGCTTGAACATAATTTGGAAAGGGACACACCTGTCTATATAAGGTCACACAGTTGACAGTGCATGTCAGAGCAAAAACCAAGCCATGAGGTCGAAGGAATTGTCCGTAATTTGAAATTTGCTAGATTGGGACATTCATGAATTGGAGTGGACTTTCATCAGCCACAGGAATTTTGTCTGCTAAAGTAGACCCAATTTCTGTGAAAACAGATTAAACTTGTCCGCAATCTTTTTTGGATCAGAAGTACGTGATCCGACAACTAGGAATTCAATGGGGAGGGATTTGGGTTTCATCCTTTTATTGAGGATTTCATTGATAGTGCCCCCTAGTGCTCTCATATTGTTCTTATGTTTTGAGAGTTCACTGTCATAGTATACTTTTTTGGTTGTTTTAATAATTTGATTGAGTTTGTTTTATATGTTTTGAATCTTACATGGCTCTATGCCCCGCAGTCTAGGAGGGATGGAAACGAGATATCTCATGCAAATTATAACAGTGAAAAGGAACAGTGAGAACTAAAAGAAATTTACAGACAACTTAAACCTACCGTCAGACACTTTGGGTTTATTTTCAAACACACTGTAAAGGGGTATGGGGAAAAGGGGCTGAGCTGGACCCAAGGAAAGAACTAATACAAATAATTTTTGTATAATTTGTTCTTAAAAGAAATGGATTCAATAATACCATTGGTCAGCCAGGTTTTTCAGATTTTAGGCTGTACTTTAGTAAAAAAAAAAAAGCAAGATTGTAAGATGTGGATATTTCATTCAAAAACTTGGTATAGGCATGTGAGGATCATCATCCTCTAAAGTCTAATTCTAAGAAAGTTGCTGTATCAGATTCATAAAATTATTGATTATATGCTGGTTGATTATCCAATAACTTTGTTGATTGATGCGATTAACCTGTCTCCTCACTGACGTCGATGACATTAGGAATATGGGAAAAATGATCAGAAATATCCATGCAAAGGATACCAGAAAATAATTCCTTATCAAAAACATTTGTAGATATGTTATCAATCAAGGTTGCTGATTTTTGTGTAATTATAATTGGTTTTAAAAATGACAGGATAAAAACGATGTGAATAAATGGTATCCAAAAATACTTTAGTAAGATCATGATTGGCAGAGTTTATAATATTAATATTGAAGCCTCCCATAATACACCTGTAGACATGATTATAGTTTTCAGTATGGTAAAGCTCTACATTCTCAATGCAACCATGTCTCTGTAACTCCAAGGAAGTCTGCTATAGACTTAAAACAGTGTGTTTTAATCAATTATTTGGTGACGTGAATATATTTAGTATAGTTTTATCTAAAAATGTGAACTTTTTAAATGTTTCACAGTTTTTATGAAATTCACTGAGGATGGTCCTTCCCTTCCTCCTCTGAGGAGCCTCCACTGATGACATCCCTTTAATGGGGAAGCTAGATAACAAATCATCCCATGATCTTTACACTACTGGATGCCAACAACAACAGATGCACACACAGGTTGCCGGAAGCTCACATTAATTTGTTAATTATGATGAACTTTGTGATGGAGCGCTTGACCCAGAAAGGCATGATATGGCGGACTCCCACAATGCGGACAATGAATATATGGTCTGTGTGCCAATCTATTTCTGCTAGCTCTCTTGCCAACTCCTTGACTGGCAAACATGACTGGCACCCAGGCTAGTGAATATAGAGTATACTGCAGAAGTACAGCAGCTGTAGCACACCATGCACTGAAAGCCCTGAGGTAGGACTATAATCAACTGTCGTTAACAGCTTGTTACAATTGAACATAATTTATGTCCTGTTAGAAAAGAAAGGAAGATGGGTTGGGAATCATGTTTGACAGACACTGAACTGTCAGAATCTGATGTTAGGATGGCAGAGAAATATATATATATTTTTAAAGGGATCCAAATTGAAGATGTATTTGAAATGCACTGGTGGAAGAACTGAGATGTGCAGGACATACTACCGACTACATTGCAGCTTATGTTTCCTGCATAATCTCCCATGAGATACAGCTGCATGATACTCACTGTACAAAACATTAAGGACACCTTCCTAATATTGAGTTGCACTACCTTTTCCCCTCAGAATTTGCCTCAATTCGTGGACTCTACAATGTGTCGAAAGCGTTCCATAGGGATGCTGGCCAATGTTGACTCCAATGCTGCTCACAGTTGTGTCAAGTTGGCTGGATGTCCTTTGTGTGGTGGGACAATTCTTGATACACACAGGAAACTGTTGAGCGTGAAAACCCCAGCTGCCTTTCAGTTCTTGACACAAACCGGTGCGCCTTGCACCTACTACCAGAGGTGTGGACTTGAGTCACATGACTTGGACTCGAGTCACAAATATGATGACTTGCAACTCGACTTTGACTTTAACACCAATGACACGTGACTTGACTTGGACTTAAGCCTTTTGACTCGACCTGACTTGATACCCTCCCCAACCTGACTTGATACCCTCCCCAACCTGACTTGATACCCTCCCCAACCTGACTTGATACCCTCCCTAAGCCCAAATATAAAAAAATGATGCTATTAAAAAAAGTGTGCAGCGCATTAACTCTTCATTTAACGGATTACAGTTTGAATCAGACAGCAGCCAATCAAATTGTGCCAGCTGAGAAAAATGTGTCCGTGGCAGTGCAGAGGAATGTCGGCGGGTGAATTCAGATGGAGCCCTTGGAAAGATGATACCCAAAATTATTATTTTCGGATATAAAGATGACGCTGTATCAACAAAATACGGATTGCAAATTGCAAAACATGTGGGAAGAAAATTACAGACGGGGGCGCAACAATTTCCAACTTTGTTCGACATTTGAAGCTGCACAAAGAACGGTAAGTTGTGGCTAATATAGCCGACAGCTGTCCATCACACGAGGTTGTGTGTTTATGAGTGTGTGTAACTTGTTTGTTTCATGGGTTTCTTTTTGCTGGCTTGTGATGTCTGGAGCCTGTATTGTTATGTGATAGGGATGTTTGTATGTTTAAGTAATGACTAAGAATATTCCATTCTGAAAATGTATGCAATAGGGATAGGGTTATAAGACAATGAAAATCCAATTGATGTGTGTGTGTCTAGAAATGTATATTGTATAGAGAGTGGAACAAGGTGGTAAAGGAGTATCTGGGAGAACAAAGAATTCTTTGTGAAACCAGACTACAGGAGAGAGGCCTTCTCGTCCTCTGGACGGGAGGGACGGCTAGGAGCTGTCCAGATTGACTTATGTTGCAAGATTGTGATAAGCCAATGAATGTGTACTGTGGGAAAGTACTATTTCCTAGCGAGGGTGGAGCATTTGTATCATTTGTGTTCAGATTAAAGCTTGTACAATATAAAAATACTTTGTTCACATTTGGAGTTCCGAATTCTCATGAATAAACAATACCTGACCAAATTGCAGATATGGGACTTTGTCTAATTTTTCATTAACTAGAGCTTTACAACCTCTGGGAATTATTCAAAGCCTGATTGATAGTTTATGTCAACAATTGAGAACAAAATTCTCTCGACATTATGTGCACTCCTCACTGCTTGCCTAGATTAGACTTGCAGATTGACTCGCCACCAAGCTGTTTGGAGCTGGAAAATATCAAATGACCACATTTGTGGCAGAATGCCTCCTAGAATGGTTGTGTACTCTTCCTAACCTGCTGATTACGGCGAGTGCTTGAACCTCTGATTGTGTTTATGCTTCACACAAATCCCACCATCCCTCTCTCTGCTGTCCTTTCTCCATTGATAATGAATGAAGAACGGCAGCTTATTTCATCTGAGGCACCGCATTTAGATACATTTTTCCAGATAGAAATGCAATATATAGATCTGTACTCGATTCTCTATTCTACACGGCAAAGGATCTTGGCTGTTATAGGTGAAGTATTTCTATGTGAATTGCCATGTTGGATGGCCATCAGATACTCTGCTGCTTAATTCATCTACAGGAGAGCAACCACCCCACATGGCCCGACCCAGCCTACCACGCCTCTCCCGCTGTCACAGAGAGAGAGAGAGAGGGGGGGGGGCTTTCTCATGGCTACCCATGTATTTCCATGGAAATGTAACGTTTATTTGGAAAGTAAATAAATATATAGATATTTTTAATTGCATTAATGATTTTTGTAAAAGTAATATACTAACTATTACTCTTGTTAAAAATATGAAATGGTATTACATTTGGTGAAGAGCACATTTAGGACTCGAAACTCAAAGTTTAGGACTTTAGACTTGACTTCATACTTGACGGTCTTAACTTGAGACTTGACTCGGACTTGCTTGTCTTGACTTGGGACTTGACTTGGGACTTGAGTGCTAAGACTTGAGACTTACTTGTGCCTTGTAAAAAAAATGACTTAGTTCCACCTCTGCCTGCTACCATACCCCGTTCAAAGGCACTTTTATCTTTTGTCTTTTATCTTTTGTCACCCTCTGAATGCCACACATACACAATCCATGTCTCAATTGTCTCAAGGCTTAAAAATCCTCCATGCCTTCATTTCACTTATGTATAGTTACTTTACTCATGCGGCCATCTTTTTTAACTGCCTCATCAATTCAACAATTGCTCAATTCATCTTTTTAGGACAGTGCAGGTAGGTAGTAAACTGATCTTTTTTCTTAATGAGCGTGGGAAAAAAGGTGTGAGAAGGCATCTGTACTAATCAAACTGTTTTCTCTGTCACGTGTCACAGAAGGTTTACTTTGGTCCTCCTGAGACACAGCTAAGTATCTGGGGTGTTTTCGCTAGGAACCAAACTGATCCAAATTGCTGAACCAGGGAGGGACTAACCTGAATTTGTCCAATAAGACATGCTTGCTTTTGTAGCAAAATATTTTCAGATGCAAAAACGTTTTGTTGTGGTGTTCACCAATGAATACACCCTATGGCTGCACCCATGTGCTGCATTCAGCTTAATAATATAAATCCAGAGTAAACACACGTGTTGCTCTAGTCACTCCAGTCTAAATTCGTATTTCATGATTTTACCTTCTAATTTAGTGACATTATTTGGAGATTGTGCCATTCTATACTATAAAGCCCACCAATGATGAACAGTCAGGTATACTTCTTCACCATTTATTTAATTTACCTTTTTCTATGAACATCAGTATTACATTATGGTAGAATTCAAACAGTGTCAGGGTACTCATCTCATTTGATTATTTGTGTGTTTGGACATGGAATGCTAAGATCCTCTAATCTGCTCAGATGCTCTGATGTCCCAGTTCTGCCATATATCACTGCACATTCTGTAGCCCAGGAGCAAAATAACAATTTCCTGGTGATGAACCAGAATATTTATACCCCTGTCCCCATCTGGGCTGAGATTGTTCTCCTTTTCATAGGTATACTGACCTGAATGAGATCTCTTCTCTTCATTGTGTTAGGTGCACTGACTGTGGACCAATCGCTTAGCATTTGTTTGTGTTTAGGGGGTTGGCACAGAGGGGGGAATTCCGACCAAGTTAAACGCGAATTCCGAGTTAAACGCGGTAAATGGAACATAATTCCCCTTTTTATGCACTTTTCTCTCAATGCGTATTCTGACCTTAAACTTAAGCATGAGAATAGCATGCTATTCACCCGTTATTCGTTTGGGGTAGAGATATAACAGTTTGAACAAAGGCATGGTGCAATACTTGGCCATGTCATCACACAGTTCCATGGTTAGTGCAGGCAATAGATGAGGGTATAGCCTACTATTGTACACTATTCTCCCTGTTATAGTTCTATGTACACTAATCTTCCAACATTACCATGGGTTGAAGAACTGAATGTGGCACTTTTCAGAATTAATCAAACCACCCTTTTCTCTCTTTCGTGCGTAATGGCTCTCCAAATGTGTTTTTTTATGATTCATAAATACTTTGCTGAACCAAAATAATCTATAAAATCAGAGTATTTTTAAATCTACCAATTGGTGCTGAAACTGAGACGAATATGTATATATTTAGATGGCTTTCTTACATTGATCCCTAATATTCTGAACCTGTTCTCTCGACATATTCTACTGCAGGGCTCTCCAACCCTGTTCCTGGAGAGCTACCCTCCTGTAGGTTTTCAATCCAACCCCAGTTTTAAAGAACCTGATACCGCTTATCAACCAGCTAATTATTAGAATCGGGTGCGGTAGATTAGGGTTGGAGCGAAAACCTACAGGACGGTAGCTCTCCAGGAACAGGGTTGGAGAGTCCTGTTCTAGTACTGTAAGTCTGCCAACACAATTCAAACTAAAGGGTACAATGTCTTTAAAGGGATGGCTTAAGAAAAATGTAACGAAAACGCAGCTAAATGAAAACCCCACAAGAAACTCTGTTGGCCAGCAAGTGGGAGCTAAATATAATGAAATATATTCAGTGTGCAAGGTAGCCACACCTGCAGAGTGCATTACGCGACTGAATAAGGTAAGTCTGAATACCAAATAATGAGAAGTGAGTAGGAAAGGCATAAATTCTTAAGTCTGAATTGGCCCCATAGAGAACAATTTTGAAAATGAAATGTGGCATATTTTACATGGTTAGCTAATGGCTGGAATATATGTCAGCGTTTGTGACTGTGACTCTGAATTAGAGTTTATGTTTGTGTATATTTTAGTTCCATTTCTCCCTAAAATGAGCCAAGAAAGACGATGTGAGGCAAGATCATGTGAGGCATGACTGAGGTCTAGGGCGCTGAGTGTTTCCTAATCCGGTCACCAGCAGTACCCATGGGGCGATGACTCTGCATGTTTAATCTCACAGGCCTTGTTTGAATGACGTGGCCAGTCCCCATGCAGGAAAGCCAGGATTCCCCCATCACTGTCAACAAAATCTGCCTCCCTACCGCCGTCTGAAGGGCTTATCCGCTACTCGTCCCAAATCAGAGCACTAAGCATCTTATTTTGACAACATGGAGTCTCCTCCAGTCATCAACATCTGCTAGTGACGCTGAAGTTCACCCCCACGGAAGTGTTCCTGCACTGCCAAAAGCTGAAAGCAGTTCCCACTTCCCAGTCACAAACAGCTGGTCAACTGTACTCATTCTGCCATGGAAAATATCCTGTTTACCAATGAGTGTTTCATGTTATAGTGCTTTCAGATTTACTCCTTATCTTATAAAACAATGACGTTATTTAATTCAATACTTTGATTAGCCAGGTTAGGTATTGAGAATATGATGGATAGACATGATCTAAATCAATTCTCTATGTTTTAAGACTATTGCCATGATATCTATCTTTCATCCTCACGTCTGTGTCCTAATGACATTTCACATGACATTTAACAGGGAAGCAAGTTACATGTACACACATTATGGCTAATGGTCTGGTTTAAGACATCTCCTTTTTTATTAAACTGATGCTGTTCAAGAACCTTTGCAGAGTTCTTGGGTGGCGGTGACAGAAAGAACGATGTGTTCTCTGCTGGGAAACTGATGCTAAGTCCCAAATGGCACTCTACTCCCTTTATAGTGCACTTCTTTTGATTAGGGCTCTTATGCTAAGTTGTGCACTATATTGGGAAAATGGTGCCATATGGGACGCACCCTAAGCCTCTGAATCTAACATTCTCTCACTGTAAATATGAAGGGGTTAAAGTATAAATAATCAATGTCATCACTTCACTGACTCCCCTAATATTATTATTAGATTCAGATCAAATAATATCCCTGTTAAATATACAGTAGTATGTTATTGGGTGTAATTTTTACAACCAGAATGCAGCCATGATTTGAAATTATTTATTTAGAGCTCTATTTATTTCCTAATTTCGCGCAGTAATCGTAAGTGTACGTGGAGTTGTCCTAGATTCCTCTAAAATGGAGCCCAACCATCAGTCAAAATAATAATAATGGTTCTTAAAATGAACACTTGATTACGTCAATCAGTTATACTCATATAATACACATTAGCCGACGCCAATAGCGACAGCAAGTCTTACTGGAATCCAACACATAACGAAAAAGACATTACAAGACAAAATACTTTACAATTTACATACATTTAAAAACATTAACATGTAGTGTGTGTGCATCTATCAGTTACACATACATGTCAGTACATACAGTACACACATTGGCAAGATTAGCAAACTTAGGCATGACATGCCAGCAACAAACGCTGACACTACAAGTATATCTGACCAAATGATGAAAGACAAGCATTGTAATTTTGAATTCCATGAAGTAAGTGTGGAAGAGGTGAAAAATTACTATTGTCTATCAACAATGACAAGCCACCGGGGTCTGACAACTTGGATGGAAAATTACTGAGGATAGTAACGGATGATATTGTCACTCTTATTTGCCATATCTTCAATTTAAGCCTACTAGAAAGTGTGTGCCCTCAGGCCTGAAGGGAAGCAAAAGTTATTCCTAAGAATAGTAAAGCCCCCTTTACTGGCTCAAATAGCCGATCAGTCAGCCTGTTACCAACCATTAGCAAACTTATGGAAAAAAATTGTGTTTCACCAGATACAATGTTATTTTACAGTAAACAAACAGACTTTCAACACACCTATGGGGAAGGACATTCAACAAGCACAGCACTTACAAAATGAGTGATGATGATTGGCTGAGAGAAATTGATGATAAAACGATTGTGGAGGCTGTTTTGTTAGACTTCCGTGTGGCTTTTGACATTATCATCATAGTCTGTTGCTGGAAAAACGTATGTGTTATGGCTTTACACCCCCTGCTATATTGTGGATAAAGAGTTACCTGTCTAACAGAACACAGAGGGTGTTCTTTAATGGAAGCCCTTCCAACAAAGTAGAATCAGGAATTCCCCCGGTCAGCTGTCTAGGCCCCTTACTTTTTTCAATCTTTACTAACGACATGCCACAGGCTTTGAGTAAAGCCACGTTAGCTACCACAGCGACTGAAATGACAGCAACACTTGAAAAAGAGCTGCAGTTAGTTTAAGAATGGGTGGCAAGGAATAAGTTAGTCCTAAATATTTCAAAAACTAAAAGCATTGTATTTGGTTACAAATCATTTACTAAACCTTAAACCTCAACTAAATCTTCAAATCAAATCAAATTTTATTTGTCACATACACATGGTTAGCAGATGTTAATGCGAGTGTAGCGAAATGCTTGTGCTTCTAGTTCTGACCATGCAGTAGTATCTAACAAGTAATCTAACAAATTCACAACAACTACCTTATACACACAAGAGTAAAGGAATGAATACGAGTATGTACATATAAATATATGGATGAGCGATGGCTGACCGGCATAGGCAAGATGCAGTAGATGGTATGGAGTACAGTATATACACATATATATATATGAGATGAGTAATGTAGGATATGTACACATTATATAAATGCCATTGTTTAAAGTGGCTAGTGATACATTATTTCATCCAATTATAATTATTAAAGTGGCTAGAGATTTGGGTCGATGGCCAAACGGCATAGGCAAGATTCAGTAGATGGTTTAGAGTACAGTGTATACATTTGATATGAGTATGTCGGATACGTAAACATTATATACAAAATTGTTTAAAGTGGCTAGTGATACATTGTTACATCCAATTCCTATGTTTAAAGTGGCTAGAGATTTAAGTCAGTATGTTGGCAGCAGCCACTCAATGTTAGTGATGGCTGTTTAACAGTCTGATGGCCTTGAGGTAGAAGCTGTTTTTCAGTCTCTCGGTCCCAGCTTTGATGCACCTGTACTGACCTCGCCTTCTGGATGATAGCGGGGTGAACAGGCAGTGGCTCGGGTGGTTGTTGTCCTTGATGATCTTTTTGGCCTTCCTGTGACATCGGGTGGTGTAGGTGTCCTGAAGGTCAGGTAGTTTACCCCCGGTGATGCGCTGTGCAGTCCTCACTACCCTCTGGAGAGCCTTACGGTTGTGGGCGGAGCAGTTGCCGTACCAGGCGGTGATACAGCCCGACAGGATGCTCTCGATTGTGCATCTGTAGAAGTTTGTGAGTGATTTTGGTGACAAGCCGAATTTCTTCAGCCTCCTGAGGTTGAAGAGGCGCTGTTGCGCCTTCTTCACCACGCTGTCTGTGTGGGTGGACCAATTCAGTTTGTCCGTGATGTGTACGCCGAGGAACTTAAAACTTTCCACCTTCTCCACTACTGTCCCCTCGATNGAGCTTAATGACGAGCTTGGAGGGAACTATGGTGTTAAATGCTGAGCTGTAGTCGGTGAACAGCATTCTTACATAAGTATTCCTCTTGTCCAGGTGGGTTAGGGCAGTATGCAGTGTGATTGCGATTGCGTCGTCTGTGGACCTATTGGGACGGTAAGCAAATTGGTGTGGGTCCAGGGTGTCTGGCAGGATGGAGGTGATATGATCCTTGACTAATCTCTCAAAGCACTTCATGATGACGGAAGTGAGTGCTACGGGGCGATAGTCATTTAGCTCAGTTACCTTAGCTTTCTTGGGAACAGGAACAATGGTGGCCCTCTTGAAGCATGTGGGAACAGCAGCCTGGGATAGGGACTGATTGAATATGTCCGTAAACACACCAGCCAGCTGCTCTGCACGTGCTCTGAGGACACGGCCAGGGATGCCATCTGGGCCGGCAGCCTTGCGAGGGTTAACACATTTAAATGTTTTTCTCACATTGGCTGCGGTGAAGGAGAGCCTGCAGGTTTTGGTAGCAGGCCGTGTCGGTGGCACTGTATTGTCCTCAAAGCGAGCAAAGAAGTTGTTAATTTGTCTGGGAGCAGGACGTCATGGTCCGCAACGGTGCTGGTTTTCTTTTTGTAGTCCGTGATTGACTGTAGACCCTGCCACATTCCTCTTGTGTCTGAGCCATTGAATTGTGACTCTACTTTGTCTCTATACTGACGCTTAGCTTGTTTGATTGCCTTGCGGAGGGAATAGCTACACTGTTTGTATTCAGTCATGTTTCCGGTTGCCTTACCCTGGTTAAAAGCAGTGGTTCGCGCTTTCAGTTTTGCGCGAATGCTGCCATCAATCCACGGTTTCTGGTTGGGGAAGGTTTTATTAGTCACCGTGGGTACAACATCACTGATGCACTTGCTAATAAACTCGCTCACCGAATCAGGGTATACATCAATTTTGCTATCCGGAACATATGGCCACGCAGTCATGGAAGGGAGTTTCATGCACTCATGGCTCTGTATAATACTGTATGTTTCCATGATTTTTTTCTGGACCTGGGGACTGTGAAAAGACCCCTGGTGGCATGTCTGGTGGGGTAAGTGTGCATGTCACTGCTGTGTGTAAGTTGACTATGCAAACAATTTTAATTTCCAACACGTTAATAAGGATCAGACCCTTTCTTTCAATTTTCGCCTAAAATGACATACCCAAATATAACTGCCTGTAGCTCAGGCTCTGAAGCAAGGATATGATTATTCTTGGTACCATTTGAAAGGAAACACTTTGAAGTTTGTGGAAATGTGAAAGGAATGTACAATATAACACATTAGACCTGGTAAAAGATAGTACAAATATTTTTTGTATCATCTTTGAAATGCAAGAGAAAGGTCATAATGTATTATTCCAGCCAGGTGCAATATAGCTTTTGGCCACTAGCTGGCAGCAGTATACGTGCAAAGTTTTAGACTGATCCAAGGAACCATTGCATTTCTGTTCAAAATGTATCAAGACTGCCCAAATGTGCCTAATTTGTTAATGAATAACTTTTCATGTTCAAAACTGTGCACTCTCCTCCATAGCATGGTATTCTTTCACTGAAATAGCTACTGTAAATTGGACAGTGCAGTTAGATTAACAAGAATTTAAGCTTTCTGCCAATATCAGATATGTCTATGCCCTGGTAAATTTTCTTGTTACTTACAACCTCATGCTAATCGCATTAGCCTATGTTAGCTCAACCGTCACGCAGGGGACCCACCAATCCTGAAGAAGTTTTTAATGTTTCTTACAAAAACAAGAAGTGATGCAGTCAGTCTTTCCTCAACTCTTGGCCAAGAGTGACTTGCATACATAGTTTTAATATTAGCCCTCTGATTACAATAAATAGCAAGACGTGCAGCTCTGTTCTGGGACAGCTGCAGCTTAACTAAGTCTTTCTTTGCAGCACTTGACCATATGACTGGACAATAATCAAGATAAGATAAAACTAGAGCCTGCAGGACTTGCTTCGTGGAGGGTGGTGTCAAAAAACCTGATTTATTTATTGCAGACAGACCTCTCCCCATCTTTACAACCATTGAATCTATATGTTTTGACCATGACAGTTTAAATCTAAGGTAACACCAAGTAATTTAGTCTCCTCAACTTGTTCATCAGCCACAACATTTATTACCAGATTCCACTGAGGTCTAGAACTTAGGGAATGATTTGTACCAAATACAATGCTCTAAGTTTTAGAGATGTTCACGTTCAGTTTATTACTGTCCAACAATTCCAAAAGACACTGCAACTCTTTGTTAAGGGTTTCAGTGACTTCATTAGCTGTGGTTGCTGTTGTGTATATGGGTGAATCATCAGCATACATGGATACACATGCTTTGTTTAACTTCTTAGGGAGCGGCAGCAGAGGTGACGGTTTTGGAGAGTCTGGCGTGCCCAAAGTAAAATGCCTGCCACTCAGGCCCAGAAAATAGGATATGCACATAAGACTATTGGATAGGAAACACTCTGAAGTTTTTAAAAGTGTTAAAATAATGTCTGTGAGTATAACAGAACTGATATAGCAGGCGAAAACCCAAGAAATCTCTGTCCAGAATTTTTTTTGTGACCTTTCCTCTGTTTGATACTCTTCCTATTGATTTTAATGGGATCCAGCTCCTAGATTGCAGTACCTATGGCTTCCACTAGATGTCAACAGTCTTTATGCAGTGTCTGGAGGCTCTAGCACTAAGCAGAACAGATAGGAAGAGGAAATAGTCAGGGGACCACATTTGTCAACAACGTTTCACGGGCGCGAGATTGTGAGCGCGCCCCACTTTATTTTCCTTTTATAACGTTTATGGTATCATCCGAGGGAAATATTATTGCTAGTATTCATAAAAGGATAGCTAAGGATGCATTATAAATGATCTTTGATTTGTTTAGGAAAAGTTGATAGGTATATTTGAATGCGTTCTCTTCACGGTTCAATGGGCGATTTGACGTTGGATTTTCTGATCATAACGCGCCAACCAAACAGAGATTTCTGGATATAATAAATGACTTTTTCTAACAAAAGAACCATGGGATGTCTTTGTTGGACAATTGGGAAGCCCTCAGCAGAAGTTCTTCGAAAGGTAAGTGATTTATTTTAGCTCTGATATGGGTTTTGTGTGACCCGCGCTGGATATGAAATTATGCTAATGTTGAAAATATGAGAGGTGCTATCCTCAAACAATCAAATGTGCTTTCGCCGTAAAGCCTTTTTGAAATCTGACAACGCTGTGATATTTCCAAGAATCAGAGCTTTTGATGACTATTCAACACTTGTATATTGATGAATGTTTAATAATTCAACTTTTGGATTTTTAATTTGGCGCCTTACATTTCACCGGGTAGTGTCGGGAGCGGCCCGCTAAGTAGTTAGTGCCAGTGGCAGGTCATTGGTAAAAATCTAAAAGAGTAGAGGGCCTAGAGAGTTGCCCTGAGGTACACCACACTTGACATGTTTGACATTAGACAAGCTTCCGTTAAGTAAAACCCTCTCAGTTCTATTAGATAGATAGCTCTGAATCCACGATATGGCAGAGGTTGAAAAGCCATACCACATACGTTTTCTCAACAACGGGATATGTTCATGATATAAAAGGCTGCACTGAAATCTAACAGTACAGCTCCCACAATCTTATTATCAATTTCTTTCAACCAATCATCAGTCATTTGTGTCAGTGCAGTACATGTTGAGTGCCCTTCTCTATGGGGGCCCTTCTGCTACGCCATCTCTGTTCCAAGATGGCGTAGCAGTAGGACGTGTGTTTTTGTCTTTGTCTTATCCCGTGTAAATAGCCAGTCTTTTTCATATATATTATTAATCTCACTTTCTATCTACGAACTAAATATACTTTCCTGCAATCCACCTCAACCAATGTGGTACGGCTCTGCTATTTTTATTCCTTATAACTGGATCTTCTATCAGGAGTTAGCCAGCTAACTAGCTACCAGTCTTTGTTAGCCACGGCTAGCGGTCTTCACCTTTTTCTCGGTCACCAGCCAGCCTTAGCTCGGACAACACCTGCCAGTCTGCACAGCGAGATATCAACCCAGAGCATATCGTACTGCTTCTCTCTACCATATTGCCGGATTCCTGCCGCTCTGGATCATTACATCGGATCATCGCAGCTAGCTAGCTGCAAACGAGTGGCTACTGTTAGCTAACGCCTCTGTCCCGAAGCAAGCTCCAGCTAGCCTTGAGCTAGCCTCAAGCTAGGCCCATATACCAGCTGTTTTTTCATTAATTATCTGCACTAGCATCGAATAGTCACCGTGACATGCAACTTTTCAGGGAAGTCAGGAACCAATATACACAGTCAGTTAGGAAAGCAAAGGCTAGATTTTTCAAACAGAAATTTGCATCCTGCAGCATTAATTCCAAAAATTTCAGGGACACTTTAAAGTCCATGGAGAATAAGAGCACCTCCTCCCAGCTGCCCACTGCCCTGAGGCTATGAAACGCTGTCACCACCTGGCTACCCCGACCCCGGTCAACAGCTCTGCACCCCCCACAGCAACTTGCCCAAGCCTCCCCCATTCTCCTTCACCCAAATCCAGATAGCTGATGTTCTGAAAGAGCTGCAGAATCTGGACCCCTACAAATCAGCCTGGCTAGACAATCTGGAACCTCTCTTTCTAAAATTATCCGCTGCAATTGTTGAAACCCCTATTACTTGCCTGTTCAACCTCTCTTTCGTATCGTCTGAGATCCCCAAAGATTGGAAAGCTGCCGCGGTCATCCCCCTCTTCAAAGGGGGAGACACTCTAACCCAAACTGTTACAGACCTATATCTATCCTACCCTGCCTTTCTAAAGTCTTCGAAAGCCAAGTTAACAAACAGATCACTGAACATTTCGAATCCCACCGTACCTTCTCCGCTATGCAATCCGGTTTCCGAGCTGGTCACGGGTGCACCTCAGCCACGCTCAAGGTCCTAAACGATATCATAACCGCCATCGATAAAAGACAATACTGTGCAGCCGTCTTCATCGACCTGGCCAAGGCTTTCGACTCTGTCAATCACTGCATTCTTATCGGCAGACTCTAAACTCTAGGTTTCTCTAATGACTGCCTCGTCTGGTTCACCAAATACTTCTCAGATAGAGTTCAGTGTGTCAAATCGGAGGGCCTGTTGTCCGGACCTCTGGCAGTCTCATTGGGGGTGCCATAGGGTTCCTTTCTCCGGCCGACTCTTTTCTCTGACTACATTAATAATGTCGCTCTTGCTGCTGGTGATTCTCTGATCCACCTCTACACAGACAACGCCATGCTGTATACTTCTGGCCCTTTTTTGGACACTGTGTTAACAAACCTCCAGACGAGCTTCAATTCCATACAACACTCCTTCCGTGGCCTCCAACTGCTCTTAAGTGCTAGTAAAACTAAATGCATGCTCTTCAACCGATCGCTGCCCGCACCCGCCTGTCCGTCTAGCATCGCTACTCTGGACGGATCTGACTTAGAATATGTGGACAACTACAAATACCTAGGTGTCTGGCTAGACTGTAAACTCTCCTTCCAGACTCACATTAAGCATCTCCAATCCAAAATTAAATCTAGAATCGGCTTCCTATTTCGCAACAAAGGATCCTTCACTCATTCTGCCAAACATCCCTCATAAAACTGACCATCCTACCGATCCTTGACTTTGGCGATGTCATTTACAAAATAGCCTTCAACACTCTACTCAGCAAATTGGATTCAGTCTATCACAGTGCCATCTGTTTTTTCATCAAAGCCCCATATACTACCCACCACTGCGACCTGTATGCTCTCGTTGGCTGGCCCTCGCTTCATATTCGTCGCCAAACCCACTGGCTCCAGGTCATCTATAAGTCTTTGCTAGGTAAAGCCCAGCCTTATCTCAGCTTACTGGTCACCATAGCAGCACCCACCATATTTCACTGGTCATCCCCAAAGCCATCTCCTCCTTTGGCCGCCATCTCTTCCAGTTCTCTGCTGCCAATGACTGGAACGAATTGCAAAAATCACTGAAGCTGGAGTCTTATATCTCCTTCACTAACTTTAAGCATCAGCTGTCAAAGCAGCTTCCTGATCATTGCAACTTTACACAGCCCATCTGTAAATAGCCCACCCAACTACCTCGTCCCCATATTGTTATTTATTTTTTTCCTCTTTTGCACCCCAGTATCTACACATTCATCTCATGCACGTCTATCACTCCAGTGTTTAGTTGCTAAATTCTAATTATTTCGCCACTATGGCCTATTTATTACCTTTCCTCCCTAATCTTACTACATTTGCACACACTGTATATAGATTTTTCTATTGTGTTATTGACTGTACGTTTGTTAATCCCATGTGTAACTCTGTGTTGTTGTTTGTGTCGCACTGCTTTGCTTTATCTTGGCCAGGTCGCAGTTGTAAATGAGAAGTTGTTCTCAACTGGCATACCTGGTTAAATATAGGTGAAATATATATATTTTTTAAAATGTCGGTTGTTAATTTGTTTACAGAGAAATAGCACTGTATTTGGTCCAACATTTTTTTTTACAACAGTTTGCTAAGAGCTGGCAGCAAGTTGATAGGTCTGCTGTAAAGGCCGCTTTACAGCTCTTGAGCAGCGGGTTAACTTTGGCTTCCCTCCAGGCCTGAGGACAAAGACATTCCTCTAGTCTCAGATTAAGGATATGACAGATAGGAGTGGCAATAGAGTCAGCTACAGTACCATCCTCAGTAGCTTTCCATCAAAGTTGACAATGCTAGGAGGTTTGACATTATTCATCGATAACAATACTTTATATAATTTTATATAATTGATCTCGGCTTTATAATACAGTTTTATCTTCTTTTTGTTGAGTTTAGTCACATGGTCAGATGTGCAGCCAGACTTATTAGCCACACCTTTTGCCCCATCTCTTTCAACCATAAAGTTGTTCAATTCCTTATCAATCCATGAAGCCTTGACAGTTCTAACAGTCAGTTTCTTGGTGCATGTTTATCAATAATTGGAAGAAGCAATTTCATAAATTCATCAAGTGCAGCGTCTCCACATAAGAATCACAGATAAATATTTTGTATGATCTCTTATACACTATTTTAGTCCCAGCTTTTGGAACTTTGGCTTTCCTGGATATAGCCACCATATTGTGGTTACTGCCTCCAATGGGTACGAATACAACTTAAGAACAGTTTTACAGTATTAGTAAAAATGTGATCAATACATGTGGATGATATTGTTTCTGTAGTGTTTGTCAACACCTTGGAAGGAGATTACAGGCACACAGTGAGAAGCTTCCTCTTGAGTGGACAGCTTGATGAAAACCAGTCAGTTTTCAGGTCCCCAAGAAAGCAGATCTCTCTGTTTACATCACATACACTATCAAGCATTTTACCCATATTTTTTAGATACTGACTGTTAGCATTTGGTGGCCTATCGCAACACTCCAAAAGAAAAATGGCTTTAGATGTGCCAGGTGAACTTGCAACCACAACACTTAAGATCTTCTCTTAACATTACAGGGATATGGCACTGAATATATACAGCAACACCTCCCACATAATTATTCATGTCTCTTCTATAAATGTTATATCCTTGTATTACTACTGCTGTATCATCAAATGAATTATCTACGTGAGTCTCAGAAGTGGTTAATATATGAATGTTATCTGATGTTAGCAAGTTCTTGATTTCATGAACCTTATTTCTAAAGCAACGTATATTAATATGGGCTATTTGTAGCCCTTTTCTGGGTAACTTATCAGAGATAGACATAATATGGAAAAGAGCAAACAAAGCAAGAGAAGAAAAACAAGCATTCAGCAGTCCATTAATCAGTTGGTGTGTGTAAGTGTTTCCAGTCCTGTGGGCACGCTCCACCTCAATCCGAGATCATTTCCGTCACTTTGTCCTCAGACTCAGTCAAGGTCTGGTGGAGATTCTGCAATTCCGACCACAACCATGTTGTTCTGCCTTGATTGTCCTTCGATTTAATCTGATTTGTAATCATGGATTCACTATTATTTATTTATTTAGTAAATATTTTCTTAACAATATTTAATTAACTCTATTTTCTTAAAACTAAACTCAGCAAAAAAAGAAATGTCCTCTCACTGTCAAATGTGTTTATTTTCAGCAAGCTTAACATGTGTAAATATGTGTCAAGGTTCTCTGTGATGCCGGTAAGGCAGAGTCAGGCGCAGGACAATGAATATGAGTGTTCAATAGCTTTACTCAAAATTCCAAAATACATGAGTGGAAAAACAACCACTCGAAAACACGGAAAACAAAGTAACACAAACAATCACGCACAAAAAAGCCACCCGAGCAAGGAGAGGGATCAACTTCGGCTGACGTCGTGACAATATGTGTATGAACGTAACAAGATTCAACAACTGAGACGTAAACTTAACAAGCTCCACAGACATGTGACTGACAGGAATTGAATAATGTGTCCCTGATCAAAGGGGGGGTCAAAATCAAAGTAACAGTCAGTATCTGGTGTGGCAACCAGCTGCATTAACTTCTTAGGGAGCGGCTCCCGAGGTGACGGTTTTGGAGAGTCTGGTGTGCCCAAAGTAAAATGCCTCCCACTCAGGCCCAGAAAATAGGATATGCACATAATTAGTACTATTGGATAGGAAACACTCTGAAGTTTCTAAGAGTGTTAAAATATTGTCTGTGAGTATAACAGAACTGATATAACAGGCGAAAACCTGAAAAATCTCTGTCCAGAAAAAGTGTTTTTGACACATTGCCTCATTTTGAACCCCTCCCTATTGAAAGCAGACATATATAGGAGTAAGATTGCAGTACCTATTGCTTCCACTGGATGTCAACAGTCTCTAGACAGAGTTTGATGATGTTTAGTTGCTCTGGATGGTAACAGAAGAAGAATTTCGAAGTGGTCATCGGATGTAAACAGAAGAGGAAGTGTGTTCACGGGCTCGCGTGCGCTGTGGTTTTTTCCTTTCCTATCGTCCAGTTTATAATCCGGTTGAAATATTATAGTAAATATACATAAAAGTGTTCCTAAGGATACATTATCAATGATGTTTGTTCTTGGACAAGTGTATAGGTATAGGTTGAACGAGTTCTCTTCACGGTTCAATGGACGAGTGGACGCTGTATTTTATGAACATAATGCGCCAACCAAACGGAGATTTATGGATATAATAAATTACTTTTTCTAACAAAAGAACCATTGGATGTCTTCGTTGGACACTTGGGAAGCCCTCATCAGAAGTTCTTCAAAAGGTAAGGGATTTGTTTTCGCTGTGAAATGTGTTTTGTGTGAACCGCGATGGTTTATGAATTTATGCTAATGGAAATATTGGAGGTGCTACCATCAAACAATCAAATGTTGTGCTTTCGCCGTAAAGCCTTTTTGAAATCTGACAACGCTGTGATATTGCCAAGAAGCAGAGCATTTGATGACTATGCAACACTTGTATATTGATGAATGTTTAATAATTCAACTTTTGGATTTTGAATTTGGCGCCTTGCGTTTCACCTGGTAGTGTCGGGAGTGGGGCGCTAAACAGATCACTGAACATTTCGAATCCCACCGTACCTTCTCCACTATGCAATCCGGTTTCCGAGCTGGTCACGGGTGCACCTCAGCCACGCTCAAGGTCCTAAACAATATCATAACCGCCATCGATAAAAGACAATACTGTGCAGCCGTCTTCATCGACCTGGCCAAGGCTTTCGACTCTGTCAATCACTGCATTCTTATCGGCAGACTCAACAGCCTTGGTTTCTCTAATGACTGCCTCGTCTGGTTCACCAAATACTTCTCAGATAGAGTTCAGTGTGTCAAATTGGAGGGCCTGTTGTCCGGACCTCTGGCAGTCTCATTGGGGGTGCCACAGGGTTCCTTTCTCCGGCCGACTCTTTTCTCTGAACACATTAATAATGTCGCTCTTGCTGCTGGTGATTCTCTGATCCACCTCTACGCAGACAACGCCATGCTGTATACTTCTGGCCCTTTTTTGGACACTGTGTTAACTTTTTTAGGGAGCGGCAGCAGAGGTGATGGTTTTGGAGAGTCTGGCTTGCCCAAAGTAAAATGCCTGCCACTCAGGCCCAGAAAATAGGAAATGCACATAATTAGTACTATTGGATAGGAACCACTCTGAAGTTTCTAAAAGTGTTAAAATAATGTATGTGAGTATAACAGAACTGATATAGCAGGCGAAAACCCGAGGAAAATCCATCCGGATTTGCAGTTTTTTTGTACATGACCTTCTTCTCCAGGCAGCCTATTCATTTCTAGGACTGAGACTGCAGTACCTATGGCTTCCACTAGATGTCAACAGTCTTTATACAGTGTCTGGAAGCTCTAGCACTAGGCAGAACGGATAGGAAGAGGAAGTAGTGAAGGGACCACTTTTGTCAACAACGTTTGACGGGTGCGAGAATGTGAGCGCGCCCCACTTTATTTTCCTTTCCTATTGTTCACGTTATCGTCCGGTTGAAATATTACAGTAAATATACATAAAAGGATACCTAAGGATACATTAAAAATGATGTTCGATTTGTTTGTAGAAAGTTTATAGGTATAATTTGAACGTGTTCTCTTCACGGTTCAATGGGCAACTGAACGGTGGATTTTCTGATCATAACACGCCAACCAAACGGAGATTTATGGATATAATAAATGACTTTTTCTAACAAAATAACCATTGGATGTCTTCGTTGGACACTTGGGAAGCCCTCAGCAGAAGTTCTTCGAAAGGTAAGTGATTTATTTTAGCTCTGATATGGGTTTTGTGTGACCCGCGCTGGATATGAATTTATGCTAATGTGGAAAATATATGCGGTGCTATCCTCAAACAATCAAATGTTGTGCTTTCGCCCTGAAGCCTTTTTGAAACGCTGTGATATTGCCAAGAAGCAGAGCTTTTGATGACTATGCAACACTTGTATATTGATGAATGTTTAATAATTCAACTTTTTTTTTGTCATGGTAAAGTCTACACCTGTTGTATTCAGATCATGTCATGAATAAAATGTGATTTGATTTTTGATTTGAACTGATGTCCTCTCTCAATTACTGACAGATTGCTGCCATCTTGCCATTCTCCTGTTTGAACTCACCGAGCTGACCCTGGGAGAACTACAAACTGTTCTTCAGGTCCTGGATGGGTCCATTAATTTATTAGTTGACTCCATTAGTATTTGAACACAACACTTGAAGCTATTTTCTTGTTGTTTAACTCTTTTTGTTTGTTTAAAAGATCCTTCACCTGTGATAGAGACAACACTGTCCTCAACGGTACTCTCGCCGGCTTTGGTCTTTGTCATGGTAGCAATGTAGGTTTCGCTGTTACTCCTCGCAGTTCCAGACAGGACAGGTTGCAGGGAAGATAGGAAACAACAACAACAACAAACAGCAGCGATCTAGACAGCCACAAGCCAGGGACAATCCGCGGTCCCATCCACAATTGCTAACTCCGTCGCGGGTTGCATTGAAGCCCTCAAGAAAATCCTTCTAGCTTGATAGGCAGCTAGCTAGCAGCTAGGCTAGCTGCTACGCCAAGCAGCTACTCTGTCCCGGCCTTGGTCGGCAGGATCACTGGATAGATAGTAGCGGTCCCTGCAACTGATTCCAACCGCATCGCGGAACCCAAACTCCAAAGGCAGCTAGCTAGTAACCAAACTTTTCAAATAGTCTTTCCAAAACAACAAAAATTCCAAAACACCAAACCAAGCTCTCCCTCGTTCCACGTTCAACAGGAAGTCACGTGTTGTTCAGACTGATAATATTCTTCCCAAACAATGTACTCACAGTTTGGCAGACTCAGAAACAGAATAGAATGAGCCAAGAACAATACATTTAGATAATATGTTGCTGTAATTAATGGGAATAGCGAGGTAACGAATACATTCTTGGAGAAATTGGTCATTAGTGGTGTTGCTCTGAGGAGCTGCGTGGTTCAGTTTCTTCAACGAGTAACAGATCAGAAGACTTCATGTGGAATAGTACTTTGAAGTCTGTTCTAATCAGATTTCTAGCTTTGTTTGCTTTTGGGATTCTAAATAGGATTTCCTGCTCTGCCTGACACTCACAGTAAAATTTAAATTAAGTGAGACATTTGAGGGGAATGATGCTGGCTGGTGTTATACTGCCTGGTGGTAATGTAGGACAAAACTATCCTTTTTTTGTGTCAACGTAAAAAACAGTTCCACAAAAATAGCAAAAGTCTGAAGATGCACAGTTCAAACAACTTTGATTTATGTTTGTATAAGCGTACTTTTAAATAATTATGCAGACAATCTATCTGGACTCTTACGTAAATAATGATACCTTACATTGAATTAGTTGCATTCATTTACATAAATTTACAGAGGACTTTCAGGACGTGCCAATGACAATGTAATCTAGCCCATTTCCTGCCACTGGCAATTCAGCTCACATGAATTGCCAGTGGGAGGAAATGGGCTAGATTACATGGTCATTGGCACGTCCTGCACATTGTCACACTGTCATCACACAATAACAAGTCAACAGATGTTGGGTCTGTATTTCTAGCTTGCTTCATGATGAAGTGTGGGCTCCTGAGTGGTGCAGCGGTCTAAGGTACTGCATCTCAGTGCTAGAGGCGTCACTACAGACCCTGGTTCGATTCCAGGCTGTATTACAACCGGATGTGAATGGCATAGGCAAGATGCAGTAGATGGTATAGAGTAAAGTATATACATATGAGATGAGTAATGTCGGATATGTAAACATTATATAAAGCATTGTTTTAAAGTGGCTAGTCATACATTTGTTACATCCAATTTTCAATTATTTAAAGTGGCTAGAGATTTGAGTCAGTATGTTGGCAGCAGCCACTCAATGTTATTGATGGCTGTTTAACAGTCTGATGGCCTTGAGATAGAAGCTGTTTTTCAGTCTCTCGGTCCCAGCTTTGATGCACCTGTACTGACCTCGTCTTCTGGATGATAGCGGGGTGAACAGGCAGTGGCTCGGGTGGTTGTTGTCCTTGATGATCTATTTGGCCTTCCTGTGACATCGGGTGGTGTAGGTGTCCTGGAGGGTAGGTAGTTTACCCCCGGTGATGCGTTGTGCAGACCTCACTACGCTCTGGAGAGCCTTACGGTTGTGGGCGGAGCAGTTGCCATACCAGGCGGTGATACAGCCCAACAGGACGCTCTCGATTTGCATCTGTAGAAGTTTGTGAGTGTTTTTGGTGACAAGCCGAATTTCTTCAGCCTCCGCTGTCTGTGTGGGTGGACCATTTCAGTTTGTCTGTGATGTGTACGCGGAGGAACTTCACCTTCTCCACTACTGTCCCGTCGATGTGGATAGGGGGGTGCTCCCTCTGCTGTTTCCTGAAGTCCACGATAATCTCCTTTGTTTTGTTGACATTGAGTGAGAGGTTATTTTCCTGACACCACACTCCGAGGGCCCTCACCTCCTCCCTGTAGGCCGTCTCGTCGTTGTTAGTAATCAAGCCTACCATTGTAGTGTTGTCTGCAAACTTGATGATTGAGTTGGAGGCGTGCTTGGCCACGCAGTCATGGGTGAACAGGGAGTACAGGAGAGGGCTGAGAACACACCCTTGTGGGGCCCCAGTGTTGAGGATCAACGGGGTGGAGATGTTGTTTCCTACCCTCACCACCTGGGGGCGGCCCGTCAGGAAGTCCAGGACCCAGTTGCACAGGGCGGGGTCGAGACCTAGGGTCTCGAGCTTAATGACGAGTTTGGACGGTACTATGGTGTTAAATGCTGAGCTGTAGTCGATGAACAGCATTCTTACATAGGTATTCCTCTTGTCCAGATGGGTTAGGGCAGTGTGCAGTGTGATTGCAATTGCGTCGTCTGTGGACCTACTGGGATGGTAAGCAAATTGGAGTGGGTCTAGGGTGTCTGGTAGGATGGAGGTGATATGATCCTTGACTAGTCTCTCAAAGCACTTCATGATGAAGGAAGTGAGTGCTAAGGGGCGATAGTCATTTAGCTCAGTTACCTTAGCTTTCTTGGGAACAGGAACAATGCTGGCCCTCTTGAAGCATGTGGGAACAGCAGACTGGGATAAAGATGATTAAATATGTCCGTAAACACAACAGCCAGCTGGTCTGCGCATGCTCTTAGGACACGGCCAGGGATGCCATCTGGGCCGGCAGCCTTGCGAGGGTTAACACATTTAAATATTTTACTCACGTTGGCTGCGGTGAAGGAGAGCCCGCAGGTTTTGGTAGCGGGCCGTGTCGGTGGCACTGTATTGTCCTCAAAGCGAGCAAAGAAGTTCTTTAGTTTGTCTGGGAGCAAGACATCGTGGTCCGGGCTGGGTTTTTTTGTAGTCCGTGATTGACTGTAGACCCTGCCACATACCTCTCGTGTCTGAGCTGTTGAATTGTGAATCTACTTTGTCTCTATACTGACCCATAGCATGTTTGATTGCTAACAAGATGAACAACCAATGATCAACAAGATGAACAAACAGATGAACAGTAGGATGAACAGCAATATGATCAACAATATGAACAGTAGGATGAACAGTAAGATGATCAGCAAGATGAACAGTAGGATGAACAAGAAAATGAACATTAGGATGAACAGTAGGACAAAGAGCGAGATGAACAAAAAGATGAACAGTTGGATGAACAGAAGGATGAACAGCAAGATGAACAGTAGAATGAACAGCAAGAGGAAGAGCAAGATGAACAGTAGGATGAACAAGAAAATGAACATTAGGATGAACAGTAGGACGAAGAGCGAGATGAACAACAAGATGAACAGTTGGATGAACAGAAGGATGAACAGCAAGATGAACAGTAGAATGAACAGCAAGAGGAACAGTAAGATGAACAAAACGATGAACAACAAGATGAACAGTAGGATGAATAGTAGGATGAACAGCAAGATGAACAACAAGATGAACAGTAGGATTAACAACAAGATGAACAACAAATGAACAACAAGATGAAGAAACAGATGAACAGTAGGATGAACAGAAAGATGAACAGCAAGATGAACAAAAGTATGAACAGTAGGATGAACAACAAGATGAACAGTAGAATGAACAGGAAGAGGAACAGCAAGATGAACAGCAAGATAAACAGTAGAATGAACAGCAAGATGAACAGTAGACTGAACAAAAAGATGAACAACAAGATGAACAAACAGATGAACAGTAGGATGAACAGCAAGATGAACAACAAGATGAACAGTAGGATGAACAGTAGGATGAACAGCAAGATGTACAACAAGATTTACAAACAGATGAACAAACAGATGAACAGTAGGATGAACAGCAAGATGAACAACAAGATGAACAGTAGGATGAACAGTAGGATGAACAGCAGGATGAACAACAAGATGAACAACAATATGAACAGTAGGATGAACAACAAGATGAACAGTAGGACAAACAAGAAAATGAACAGTAGGATGAACAGTAGGACGAACAGCGAGATGATGAACAACAAGATGAACAGCAGAATGAACAGTAGGATGAACAACAAGATGAACAACAAGATGAACAGAAAGATGAACAGCAAGATGAACAGTGTGATAAACTGCAAGATTACCAACAAGATGAACAACAAGATTAACAGAAGGATGAACAGCAAGATGAACAGTAGGATGAACAGCAAGATGAACAGTGTGATAAACAGCAAGATGACCAACAAGATGAACAACAAGATTAACAGAAGGATGAACAGCAAGATGAACAGTAGGATGAACAACAAGATGAACAGTAGGATTAACAGTAAGATGAACAGAAGGATGAACAACAAGATGAAAAACAAGATGAACCGAAAGACAAACAGCAAAATGAACAAAAAGATGAACAGTAGGATGCAGAACAAGATGAAAAACAAGATGAACAGAAGGATGAACAGTATGATGAACAGTGGGATGAACAGCAAGATGA